>JAPYZA010012949.1:0-13981 GCA_030522685.1 Eupelmus azureus | reverse complement strand
TGGCAATAACTGGAACATTTGGCCAAACTTCTGGGACAACAACAGTAGCTGGTAAAGCTGTTGGGTAATCCTCAGGTTGAACATCTTGAAAATTGTCATTTTCTCTAAAAAATATTTATAAAAATCAAGAATAGAAGCCCCTTCTCTTATAAACTTAAGTAATATATTTCAAAGTTTTAAAATCATTTTTTGCTATATTTTTTAATAAATAGAAACTAGAAATAGCTTGTCATAGTAATAGTTATGAAACAATTTTGTATGAAATTTGACAATGTCTTTTAATTTGCAAAATCACAAAGAATGTTATGGTATCACATCAAATAGAATTATTTAGAAATTACACTAATAAATATAATTATTAAAAATTTACTTTTTAAGAAAAATAAATAAAAGAAAAGGATTTGTTACAGTAAAAACCATTAAACGAGTACAACAAACACATAAACAAAAATAGCGATACTTACAAAAAAAACGTAAAAATCTTAATTACATAAAACTCGCAAGAAAAGAAAAAAACAAAGATAAACTAAAAAAACAATCTGGAACAAAAACCTTCAGCACGAAACCAACAACTAAAAATATACCCACCCCGGCGGATCCTTGTCCGAAGGACCCCTCGTGGAGAAGTTCCTGATCGTCACAGCGGCCGCGCTGTACCTGGATCCTCTAAGGTCGGCCCTCAGGAAGCCCAAAACCGGCTGAAACCTAGCCTGCTGCGAGGCCAATTGTTGGGCGAGCGCCGAACGTTTCTCGACGAATCGATGATTTTTGCCAAAGGACCGGGTGACTGTCACCCGGTGCCGGAAAATCGGCAGCAGTTTCGTGTTCAGCGAGCTCGTCAGCAGCCTCATTTTCTCATCTAAGTGTACTACGAGCGTGCGACGATTCACACAGCGCGCGTCGAACTCTCGAGAAAACCGGTGAGCGAGCGCGAGGTTACGTTCCTCTCTTATCCCTCGGAGCGGGCCTGAGAGCGAGCTGATGGGTTAGCCTTATCAGGGGCAGTTGCGGGCTTTGAGGTTAGATCCCGAATATGATGAAACAACGGTGGACGATTGAAAATGCCTGAATCCAATGATTTTCTCCACTTTGCGGTCACGTGATTTTCGGGCCGCTTTGCGCAGAAGCGGAGCTCGCGGTTTGAATTTGCGTTCGATGGGAGAGAACGTTATTCTTGAAAAAAGATTGTTTAGTGAGAAAACGGTTTGAGGGAAGCGCACTTGTTGGAAACTTGATTATTGAATTTTGATTGCGTTGAACTGTTAAAACTAAACACGGTAAGGGTTTTTTATTTTATTACACTATTGGGCTGTTTTGTAGGAACAGCGTATGTAAAATTCGCATTCGGGTTTCGGCGAAACGTAACGTAAATTTTGCGCAGAACGTTAGTAAAGTAAGCGAGAAATACAATTATTGCCATCAATTTTACTAAAGGAATCATCAATTTCCTATGAAAAGTTTTGTTTAAAAGAAATATAATTTCTTTAGAGTAATCTCGCGCGTTAGTTATTCTTTTCTTTTTTATAGGTACAATTATTATTTGAAATATTAAAAAAATAGATTTTTATTTCAGATATTATATTTCTTCACTTCACAGATCGTTCGTTCGAAAAACTTTCTTTGTACTATTTTACTCTTAATAACGTTGGCGTTAGAATAAATTTGATCGCATATATAAAATCAAATTTTTATTTTCATCAGGGAATCAATCTAAAAATTAATATTTTGTAACATCGTTATTCTAAGTAATTCAAGAGATAGGGCCACACTGCGCCGGTGCTAGAGGGCCAAATTACGCGAAATATTTTCTAGTAATTCCTTCTATAATAAAATCTGTGTAAATCTATTTTTTCAAAAAAGTTTTTTTACAAGAAAAAACTGAAATATCTTACGTAAGAAACATAGCATCTTAAAACAACCAAACTATATTAAATAAATTCTTTTGCAGAATTGCAGTAAAAGATGACCAGCCCAACGGCAACTGCGAGTACCAAAACTTACCAAGAACTGGTCGAGGAGGATAAGAACAGTATCCTTACAAAGGCGCTCGGTATAGATTTCACACAGTTCTCTCGGCTAATCATAAAGTCCGATCCTATAAATGTAAAGGAGAGGCTTGAAAGTCAGACGAACTCTAATTCTGCGCAAGATAAGGCCGATTATGCTTCGTTTATCCAAGATGCGGATGTCGACGATAGCGACGAAATTTTCGAAAATGCTTTAAAAGAAGCTGAAAAGGCTTTTGAGAAGGACGAACAATTAAAGTAAATTTTAGGATGCGGTTGTTTTTATAAGTTTACTTCTTTTATTAACTAATGATTTTAACGAAGTTGTAATAATAATACGTATTATATCCTTACGAAAATTCTTAAATTGCGAAAGTGATTTCAAATGTATTAAGTTTGTATTATATTACATTTTATTTGTGTTTAAAGTCACTCTCAATGGAAAATTTTTAATTTTAAGGATTCATAAATTGAATTTAAAACCTTTTAAATTTTAATCAATAATTGATGTAAATGAAGTAATATTCAATAAACATATTTATGAAAAAAATAATTTGTTTTATTAAATCAATGTTCATTATTTTATTCAGGAAAAAACATCCTCTTTTACGAAGTATGGTGAATGATTTTGCTAAGAAGCCACCAAAGCTTGTAAGAAGAAAAAGGACTAGAGTTCTTGAAGAAGATTTTCAAATAATGAAAAAATTTAAAGAAAACTTAATGAAAGCAAATGCAACAGAAAAAGCCCTTACTTCTGTTACAACTAAAAGTACAAAAAAGAACAAATTAAAATCTACTTGTAGCAGGTTTCCTGTAGAAAATTCTAAATTGTTAAGAATTTATCCTAAATGGAAAACAACAGCAAATTATACTCCAATATTTCCTTTACCTGAAAATCCAAATTGGACTAATATGAAGACACCATCATATAATTCAAATGAAACTTTTTTGAATTGGACTGACAGAAAGTCATTGACAATATCAAGTAAAATGTATACACCAGGACATATCAGTAGTTGGTTAGAGAATGTGCCAACCACTATGCTTATTCCACCATCTTCTTGCAAAACTATTAAGTAAATATTTTTTGCATTGCAGATACTTCTAATAATAATATTTGAATTAACATTGAATTAATAACAATTTGAAAAATTAATTTATTTTATAAACTATTACTTATGTAGTAGAGTATTTAATACAGTACAAGCAAAAACAAAAATAATACCATATACTTATATGTAAATGGCATTATTAAATCTGTTTAATTATTTTATTAAAATTTTTTTAGATCAGATGCTGCCACATGTAATTCAGATGATTCAGAAATTGACAATGAAAGCATTTTATCTTTTCCTCAAAATCAATTTGACTCAAGTACACCTTTACATAGCCCAATAGTTTATCCCAAAGGCATAAAATCATCTTCTACTGACAATGCAATTGATTCATCTATTCCAACATGCAACCTACTAGTTCAACCCAATGAAATTAAATCATCTTCTAGTAATGCTATTGATTCAAGTATTCCAATACGCCGTTTACCAGCTCAACTCAAAGAAATGAAATCATCTTCTACTGATAATGCAACCAATTCAAGTATTCCAATACGAAGCATATTGGCTCAACCCAAAGAAATGAAATCATTTTCTAGTAATGCTATTGACTCCAGTATTCCTATGCGCAGTACAATAGTTCGCTTCAAACCATCACCTCCAGAACACTTTTTATATAGTAATGTTGAAGAAGCTAGTATATCTTCAAATTCTCTTTTAGAAGAAACTGAACATAATGAATTAGATAAAGATATAGATAATACTTATGACTCTGACTCTTTTGATTATGGTAATGCTGAAAATTATCATTATTTAGAAAACGAAATTAATGCTCAAAATATCTATCATTCAAAATATGAACATTCTGAAAAGTATGAAAGCTGTAACGAACAATATGCAAATTATTCAAGCCATGAGCAGTATTATAAACATAAAGAAGAACATATTAATTATAAAAATAGATCTCCTAATGAACGATGTAAAGAAGTTTCTTATAGTTCTAAAAATAATCCATTTTGCGTTGAAGATTTTATAAATAAATTAAAAAGTAATATTAACCATAATTACAATATGGAATTCAAATGTTCAATGAAAGTGAAGTATTTTAAATAACTAAAATAACCAATTATTTTAAATAACTAAATATTATTTTTTAGAATATAATGTTAAAAACTAATTTTAAAGCAATAACTTCATTTTATTGATTAATAATAATTATTATATTAATAATTAAATTTTAAAAACATAAATTAATTTTAATTTTTCATGTTTGTATTATTTAAAATTTGAACATGCACACGCTGTTGTAAGTATGTAACAATATTTCTGATCAAAATTTAACAATAATTTTAGTTGCTACAAACAAATACAAGCATCATTTTTATGTATTATAAATCATAGATTGGAAAATAAACGACTGTTTATTCAAAACAATGAAAATTGAAACGACTAAAATAAAAGCAAATACCATCCCACATTTTTTCAACCACCACGAATCATAATCCACCCACTGACAAATTCATCTGACGATCTAAAACTTCGTTCGAGTGCCACCTGAAGGCTTACGTGAGAATCACTCCCAAGCTTAGGTTAGTTTTCGGTGTGTCCATCCCACTACAAATTGTCACTGTGTGTTGACTTCTGCAGGCAGAGAATCATTTGTTATTTAATTTCCCAACGTTCACCACAACGAAAGCACGCGTCCTCGCAACATTGCAGGGCGCGCATCCCAGAGGACCGACGTCGAGCTACGAGAAAAAATCAACGTCGCTGTTTATCGAAGAAAAGCCATAAGGGGATCTCGTTAAATTGTTTACCAAGTGACGTTTCGACACAGCGCGCCTCAGGAATTCCTCGTCTCTCCCCTATAGCCGCCTCCGTGGAACGAGATTCTTGCGCTCTTGGCACACACAATCGCTGGCTTTTTTTTTAATAAAAAGCACGGCTCGCTCGCGCGGGGGAATACGTGAGCGGTTTCTGCACGACCACGCGTCTTTCTCAATTGTCTAAGATTCTTACTAACTTGAAGAAAATCTATACCGAATGCAGGAAAGTCCTTACTCTCTCCGCTATGGAAAGCAAGAGCTGCAACAATTTCATAAGCTATGTTGGCTTCGAGGAACATGAGATGCAGGTAATTTAATTTGACCGATTACTGGCTGAAGTGTTTTTGATTGTGGATGATTTTTAACAAGTGTGTCTGTATTCTTGCATGAGAGATGAGTGGATGCTAAGTATTCAAATAAAAGTTACATTGAGCGTCGAGGTTGCATTTGTAATATTTTGATTTATTTATTAGGAAATATTAAACTTCTTATTAGTTTTTATACATATGTAGCTATCAAATGTATTATCTGATATTTTTGAAAAATATGTCAATAGCACTGTTTATAAAAATTTATTTAACATTATAATTTTGTAAGATAACTTTTGTAATGATTAGACCTTTTAAAGATGTTTTCTTACTTTTATCTTTATTGCATAAATAGTCAAAGTTATAATATAGATAATTGTATTTTTGCCAGTATTTCTCTATTACGCAAAGATAAAACCACTATTTACAAAAATATTTAATGTTAGTTTTAAACAATATGAATAATTTTAGGAAGAATTAAGGGTTTTAGCATTAAAGTACAGTTTTTAAAAAGAACATATACAATTTATTAAAAATGATTTATTATTTAAAATTTTACAGAATTTAGGCTCCAGTAGACGGAGTTCTCTAAATGAAAATAGTATTAAATTGTTACCTGGAGAGGCTATTGTAGCTAAGGCTCAAAATGTCCTTATGTTTGAACCAGTAAGCGAGTCGAAACAAGGTATATCAGGGGTCTTGTCAGTCACTAATTTTAAACTTACCTTTGTCACAGCAGATGATAATGGAGATGTGAGTATTTTAACTTATGACATCATAACAGATTCACTATTCAAATTAAATTGGTACATTGTGTTATTATTATTTCTTTTATATACTGATTGCTTATAATGGAGTATAGAAAATATTTTAACAATCATTTTGCTAAACATACTAATGAATTTTTTTAGGATATTCATCAGCAAAATCATTTGTATGGCTATACAGATACATGTTTATCGAATATTGATACTATTTACTTGATTATGGGAGATAAAAAAAGAAAACTTGTACCAGGAGCAGTAGTTCCATCAAAAGTTAAAGGAATTTTCATAATATGCAAAGTGAGTAAATTGTTTTATTAAAACTTAATAATTTTAAATAAAAAATAATATCTTAAATAAAATTATATTGTTTTTGATTATCATATTTATAGAATTTAAGGACATGGTCTTTTTCTTTTAAATTTTCACCTCTTGGAGATGGAAAAAACGTATTGAATGCTTTACTACATCATGCATTTCCAACAAAACATTATCTACTTTTTGCTTATGAATATACGTGAGTATACTTCTTGTTTTATGAAAAAATTATAGTTAAAATAATTTATTAATCGCACAATATTATTTAGGGAGCCATATTATAGTAGCATAGATAAAGAAGTTCAACTATTTCGTTCCATTACTGACTGGCAGCTTGAATTGGATCGAACATGTAGCAGAGATCATTTAAAGAAAGGTTGGCGATTATCTACAGCAAATATTCAGTTTCAAATGTGTCCTAGGTAAATTTTAAAAATAATATTAAACAATTTAATACTATTGAATCAACTGTTAATATTCTAATACCAACATTTTTTTGTTACCATATGTAAAATGCAATATAAACATTTTAAGACCGACACTTAATGATAGATTTGACTTTTAATTTTATTTATTTTGTTTGTCTTAAAGCTTATCAGAATATATAATTGTTCCCGCGTCAGTAACTGATAGTCAATTAGCAAAAGTAGCTCAGCATTTTCAAGGTAGTCGACCACCTGTTTGGTCTTGGTCAAATGAGCAAGGTGCTGCATTAGTTAAAATGTCTGAACTCTGTCCAAGTATTACAGAAAGAACACAAGAAAATATTATGTTAGAAAATATTCGCAAGAATCATCCACGAAAAATTCAACCAGTGATTATTGAGTTAAATAAAGATATTAGTATCAAGGCTGTAGCTTCGAGTTATTCGAAATTAGTTCATTTATGCTCTCCAGGTAAATTTTTTACTAAATAAAAATTACTAATTATAAAATAAAAATAATGTGTTAACTTTATTTCTAGAGAGCGTTAGACAATTTTTAATTCAAGAAAATAATTTTTATTCTCTGTTGGAAAGTACAAAGTGGTTAAAGTATGTGTCATATTGTTTACAAAAATCTGTAGAGGCTAGTGAACAATTAAATGATGGAGTCCCTGTTATATTGCAAGGTAAAACAACATTTTTTAAAAATTTATAAAATACACCTTCATATAATACATATTAATTAATACTTTGTAGAAGGCGCTGGTAGAGATATCTGTTGTATTATTTCAAGTTTGGTCCAATTACTGTTAGATCCATACTTTCGTACAATAACAGGGTTTCAAACTCTATTACAAAAAGAATGGGTTGCCGCGGGGCATCCTTTTTGTGATCGTCTTGGCCATCTCAAAAGTGATGGTTCAGAAAAGGTAAATAATCAGCGTTAATATTAAAAATACAACAAAAATAAAATGTCAATTATTTTAGTCACCACTGTTTCTTCTGTACCTGGACTGCGTTTGGCAAGTGTGTCAACAATTTCCTGCTGAATTCGAATTCACAGAAACGTATTTAACGACCTTGTGGGATACAGCACACGTTTCAATTTTTGAAACTTTTATCTTTAACTGCGAAAGGGATCGTGTTAAAGCAGTTTCTGTAAGGACTCATATTTTTTTTTAAACAATTGATTCTGCACAGTACAAAATACCTTAAAAAACTTTTAGGACCCAAATACTAGATTGGTATTGCGCAGCGTGTGGGACTGGCGGGAGCAGTTCAGTGACCAGGACATCCTGTTGTTCCACAACCCTCTCTTCATTCCTCCGGTGCCAGAAAGTCCGTCGTCTTCGAGCCAAAAGTCAAAGTCCAACTTCCTTAAGCCTCAGTGCCTCATCCCGTTCCTCGAGGTTTGGTCTCAGTGCTACTTTCGCTGGATACCACACCTAGTGATCAATAATGGTGGCCGCAGCCAGATCGAGATGTATGCCAGGCTCCTGCAGAACGACATCGCCCAGCTCCAGCTGGACGCTAACAGTGCCAGCGGTGGCGTAGGTGGCAATTCATCCGCTTCGCCAGTCGACAAAATATCCACGTATCTGCTGCAGATGAACATTAACAGCTTTTATCCCTTCAGCAATAAGAAGTCGGGCAATACAGTCAGCACGCCCATCATTAACACGTCCTTTATTATGAGCGAAAGTATGATTGACGCCCAGAGCCTGCTCACGGCTCCAGACTGATTCAGCCGTCGATGCTCTCTTAACGCTTCGGTTCCGGCTTCTTTTCCTTTTTTTCTCAATTGGGAAGGATGTTTTTAGGTAACCTTATTAGAGAATCTTCAACCATGGTGATTACGTGGCCTAAGAAGTCTGAGGTATTAAAACTTGTGAAGAAAGTTAAGAATGTATTTTTTAAGAATAGGATTTTAACGATTATTTTTAATATTTAAAAAATAGTTTTAATTTCTAATTTATGAAAATATATGAAAATAATATGAATAATCATTTTTTTAATTAAAAATATTATTTTAGTAAAAGTATGATAATCTTGCGACTTTATCAAATGAAAGCCAGTATAAATATTTTACAAAAAAATAAATATTACAAATAATTTTATTTTTTAATGTAAGTTTTTTATGATTCTCAAAAAATGATTTATGATTTGTACAAAATATTAAAAAATTTTATTTTATTCTGCGATTTAAAATGTAAAAATAAACGTTATTATTCTATCTTAAAAAATGCGTTTTAAAAGAATGTAAAAACTGACTGTAGAAACATTTAAATTTCTATTCTATTGAAAAAGTTAAAATATGCAGGTGCATATATTTATATACTTTGAAAATAGACAATGTTTTAGAGCCTACAGACAATGTAATATACACGTAGGAATTTAATCGTTGTGTTTTAAAAATATTAACCTAAGTTTTTTATTTTCACCATTTTGAATTAGAAAGATCTTTTTGAGAAAGATTACTCAAAAGTTAAGTCTTTGGAGAAAATTAAATTACTCGAAAAATTCCATGTTGACATTCTTCTTTCTAGATGAATCAAAGTTTTTGATATTATTGTTAAACAAAAAGCACCAAGAAAATGTGTTGATTGTGTTGAACGAATCTTGAGTTTGTAGTATATAATTGGTACAATTTAAAATATTATTAAGAATTTGTAGATTATAATTCTGTAACATCAAAATATTATTTGCTAATCCAATTTACACCAACCATTAACCAATTAATGACATTTCTTATAAATATAAAAGAATGGGATTAAGCAAGAATTATAGGGAAGATAGCAGCCAAGTTAGAACTCCTTTAGTATGGTAAAAATTTATTTAATAATAAATATTAAGTAATGTTGCATTTTGAAATTACTAAATATTTATTTAAATATTTGTATAAATGTCACATCAAAGGAGATCTGATACAAATGTTGACTTTTCCCACTGTTCTCGCATAGCCTCTTTCTTCAGTACATGTAAATGATCACTGAAACCAACGTTTTTACAAATGTAACATCTTACCAAAGTAATTCTTCAATAATATTTATGTTATAATATTTTCGGGAGAATATACATTATAATAAATGCTCAATGTATTACTGTTAATTGTTAAATTGTTTCATTACTTTATAATATAGCTTTGTATTAGTTTACTTCCAATTTTGTAACTACAACTCCCGAAAAAAGACTTGTTAAATTAAAATTCTGATCTCGAGAAATTGGTAAAAGTGGGTGAATTCCAGATCGGCAAGTTAATGACCACCGTGTTAACTGTATATTTGAATTGCTTGCTAGTGTAGTAATTTTATAAATTCAGAAAGCGCATAAAACCAATAAAAGTTTGTGATTATATGTATACAATATTTTCAACGTACGCTAATATGTATAAAAAATAACGAAACGAGTCAAAGCGCGTACAACGTGATTATTTATGTTTGCCTTTGAACAAAATGAGTTGTCGTTATTATCATGCATTTTTTATAATTGTAAGGATTACCGGCGTTTCGAGATTTGTAAAAGTAACAACCATATTGTTCATGTAAATGTAAAGTCGCCCGATACGCTCGTTGTAACTTGTTAAGTCAATCCTTGTAATTTATTTGTATTTATTTTCCAATGAGAGCTTATAGGATAGTGGTGATAAAATAAAAGTTCAAACCGCGCGCATTGAAATTTGAGAATCTAATTTTGTCAACTATTTTTTTAAGAGCGACAAATAAATTTTTTAAAAGGAAACCAACACAAGTTCTTGCTCATTTGCTCCACCACTCCTTCGACAAGTCGCATCAAAACGCATCCGCCAACAATGTAAACATGACAAAAACTTATCCCGCGCCTTGCGATATACCCGCATTATATCTTCACTGTAAATCCGCCAGCGAACGAAAATTACGAAACAGATTGTAAAAGTCCGAGCGAGCCGGCCGAACGAAAAGCTCGATAATTACACTTCGCACCTTTCATTTCCAAGGAGCCGCGAAACGCGCGGAAAAAATCCCCGCATTTTCGAGCTCTCCCACAAACGCTCTATATGCGCAAGGATATAATCAATTTGAAATGGCGTATAAACGCATGCTTGCCGGCGTATATACGGGGATTAAATCACGAATAAATATACGATTATGCATGCGCACGAGCGCGATATGCGAGAGCGCGCGCGCCGCTTGGCACCATGTATAGAGCGAGCGCGCGCCGCGGCTATAAATTAATTTCACTTTCTAAATGCGAATAACTTCCGAACGATTTGACCTATGAGATTTTCAGGCCTTTTAGGATGTTTGTCGGCTAAGAGTGCTCTGTGTGCTAGGAGCGGGCTCTATGTTTTTTTTTAAGGACTTTTGGCTGCGGGTTGATGTTGTAAGATCCATTTGTTTTTTTTTAGGCTATTGTTGTGGATAGTTTAAAACGTGTTGTTTAATAGACAGATCAAGATCAAGTCATTGAAATTGTGTTGTTTGTGTTGATGCGAGGAAAAAGAAATTTTTGCGCAGATGTAAAATCACGCGTGTGAATCATGTATTAATTTTGGATTATACGAGGATCGGTAATTGCCGCGGGACCTTTCTAAAAATATGGTTTTCTTTCTCTTTTTTACTATCACTTTGGAAAGACGCAAAGTGAAGACTAAAATCGTACGAGTTATAAGAGGATCTGTCGAGAATAAAGTTTATATTTTTAGCAAATTTAGGAATTTATATTACTTATTTCCGGCCACACTTTACGGGCATTATATACTTTATTACTAAAACTTTCCAGAAGGAATCGTATATCTGGCGTGTTTTACGTTTCTTTTGCATCTGAATCTAAAAAAAGTGATTTTCCCACTTAAAAAATGTAAATAAGAAAATCCAACGAAACTTAAATATTATCAAACCGTGAAAACTTTAATCAAAATCCATATTTAGATCACATCCTCATAAACACATCCCAAAACAAAACACCACACCAATCATCAGCCTCAAATCTCCAAAATCCCCACCTCGCCACACATCCGCTACAAAGCCAGAATCGCGCTCGGGGATTTTTCCACCTGCGCGCGAAATTGACTCGCCTTGCGATCGCCGCTTGCGTAACGCGCTCCACATTATCAAGGGCAACGTTTCGGCTATATCGAATTGCAGAATTACCCAATTATCCATCGGGAGAGGCTCGTGGGCGCAGCAGCCCGATTTAAATCATTCACGCGCTTTTCGCCGCCCCGGAAAGATGTCGGTGCGGTGACGGCGGGGGATATGGCATAACAAAGGAATCGTGTATGAGCCATTGTGTTTTCGAGGCTCGAATTGAGACAGTCGATATTGTGTACATGGATTTCGAAAAAATTTTTGGATTTTTTGGAAGCTGAGAGAGAGAGGTGTGAAAAGTATTGTCGGGAGAATGATTGAGGTTTATCGAGGTGCAGCTGTAGGTATTCGAAAGCTCGAATCGGCCGGTAAGAATAAAGACATTGAGCTATTGATGCAGAGTGATCGATTGGTGAAATTGTATGGGGGTATATCCTCGAGTGCGCTTGTTTGTTCGAAGGAGCGAGGGCAATAATTTTATGGCTCGATTGAATTATTGCGACAGCGAGCTGATTTTATAGGGCCGCCCGATTTTTGTCAAGTTCATTGCGGTGTGTGTGTGTGTGTGTAAAGATTGAGCGATTCATAAAAGAGATGTCTTTGGCTCGTTAAAAATTTAAATTTGATCTTGAGAGCGACCGAGGATAATGAAATGACAAGCTGAGCCGGTTTATTGGCTGATTTTTGGGATTTCCAGTGCGGAGTTGTGACAATTAGTAAATCCAATTAGTGTGGATTCGATGTATTGATAATGTGAATTTACTTTCTGGATTTTGGGTGTCATAATTATTGGAGAAATTGAATGTTATATAAGTATTAAAATGAAGTCGGTTGAGTCTTAAGAATAAAAATTTTTAAATTTCATGAAGTTTAATTGTGAAATTATAAATGTGTTCTGACAATTGAGTTTCAATATAAAGCAGCTGAAAAGTTGCCGGATCATGAATAAATTTTCATAATTTAACAGAAGTGTAGGAAAAATTTGAACAAACTACAAAACAGCATTCCAATAAACCAATCTCACTTTCAACCTCACCAACAAACCATCCATCAAATCAACAACACATAAACTTACAATCAACCGAAAAACACTCCATTCACGCACGCAAACCTCCCAAATAATATAACCCCACATCTCCAAAGTAATTCCGCGCTTAACTTCAACTCCGCTCCGCTCGTTCTGCCCCAGCGCATATAAATATTAAACGAGTTTGGCCGCGAGTAGGCATCGGGAAGGTTGAAGCACTTACTCACATAACGCGCGCATCCCTCAAGGCGCGCTTCAGAACTGGTCCGCTCAAAAATCAACAGGTATCACGCGTGCATATAGCTACATACCTACACACAAGCACACTTCGCGTATACGTCTCCCGTAACAAAGGGAAAAAGTCGCGCGAAATTTATAATACCCAGGCGCATCGAAAATTTAAAGCGCACAAAGCGAGAGAGGGGCGAAGTACAGTGCGAGCGAGAGAGAGAGCGTATACATATACAAAGAAAGGATTGCCCGCTGCGGGTGCATTAAAAAAGCGCGTGCGGAGGGAGAAGCTCGGACGCGTGCAGGTGTGTGTGTGCGCGCGCGTGTATACGGAGTCATGGCCGTGCGCGGCGGCGAGCGCGTGAATGAACGACGGACCTTTTAACGGAGATAATGCGCGAGAGGGAGAAGAAAAGGAGAAGGAGGAGGAGAGAGAGATATATTGTATAAATAAGAGAAGGAGAGTGAGCTAATGCATGGCTTACACTTGCCGAGCCGGCGGGGGTATGGGCCCGGGCTTTTTGAGTTTTTTGCAAATATGAGAGCGTAAGTCGGTGCGTGTGTGTGTGTAGTCAACGGAGATGGAATGAAAAAGGAGGAAAGAACGGGGAGAGGCTGAGTTATGCCCGTTCTCCACGTGCCACGTGAGGAGAATGTAGAGCTGAGAGGCTTATTGGGATGATTAACTTCGGGATTGTGGTGAGAGGATGTTGGATGGGTGGTGGGACTGGGGTGGAGAAGTATATTTTGCTGAGTTTTTGGGGATTCGTGGTTTTAATGTACTTTTTGGTGTTAGGATGGTTTTTTTGGTTCGAGGAAGGGTTAGTAAGACGCAACCCTCACTTTTATTTGAATGTATCTATGTTTAGATTAATATGACATGTACTGGTATTGCAATTTATTCGTGTGATACTGCACTTTTTGGTTATCAGTTAAAAAAGATGTTTCTTTTATTTTAA
>JAPYZA010012948.1:0-11057 GCA_030522685.1 Eupelmus azureus | reverse complement strand
AAAAATTAATTTCGGTTTTTATTAATCGATTTGTTTATTTTGAAAATTTACTCCTTTGGAGAATACTTTTTCACGTTTTCGAGCGCATACCCCCTTCTTGCATCCGGTCCCTCAAATGACCTACGGAGATCTCAATTACCTACAGTCTAACAAGGCTATCCTCTATTTCGATAGAGGGATAAGAGAAAAACAAATTTTTACCAGCTCAATGTATTTTCTAGAACAACAACCAAAGTACAAAGATCTGGTAGTAGTAGACGATATCGTGTTTACAGCTCCCTGTAAATGTGACTCCGCACTCCAACATTGATCCATGTTCTCTCACTACAGAGAGACGTGCGCTGTCTGACTCACATGTCCAGCCAGACGCAACAGTATTGAAAGCATCATTTTTGCCAAAAATATGAATGCGTCTACGGAGACCTACATGACATGCAAGATCTATGCTCATCACATACTGATGAAAAATGTAATTAAAATAGTGCAATTTATAACTGCTACTTGCTCTAGAAGCACCATGTTACTAAGGGCTCAAGTATAGCAGAACAGTACTTGGTGTAGTTTTAGTTTTAGTTTTAAGTAAGTTTTAGTATCCCAGACCAGCGAACAGGAAATCATTTCCTCTGCTGGATTACTATAATGTAATGTAAATGTATATGATTATTACAATGTAATTATTGTATTTTACTCTGGTTAAAAATAAAATATTTTTATATACATTAGAAAGAATTCATATTTTTAATTTAAAACTTTTCAAATAGAATACACGTTTAAACAAAGCATTATTTGTTTTTCAAATTTGAATATTATTAAGTAATTAAAAATGTTTATTAAGAATTTTAATTAAGTAATTTTTTTAAAACTGACTACAGTAAAGATAATTAAATTGTTTAAATTTGTGCCTTTTTGTGCGTTGAAAGTGCAGTTCTGTCGAGTGTTCCGTTAAAAGTCTGCAGTAAACTAATCAAAGAACTTAAATGCTCTACTCTATAAAAGAGATCTTTCAAAGGATTTTACCAAAATCCGCAATGCATCACAGAATGATTGACATAAATCAAGCAATCAATTTATCAATCACACTGCACCTCTTATTAAATCAACCAGATAAACCCTATTGACGAATTATTCGTGAATAGACAATCATTCTGATAAATCACTGTCGACGATAGTGTTACGCGTAATTACATTGCGCAATCTCAGAGAATCCAGTCAATAGCAGCATTTACAAACCAGACCTCGACGCCCCTTAGTTTGTGCTTAGAGGCAATAAAATAAAATTAACCAAATATCTTGCACAATATAATCCCGCAAAGGATATTCCTATTCTAATATTAGAAAAGCTGGCTTCCGCGACAGACAAGCCGTAAAGCAGATTGTCTGTCGCACTGAAATTCCGTTTTCCACTGGGCATATCTGCGGAGAAATCTATAATTAACTGCTGCCTACATACCTCGCTTTACTGTGAATCTCAAAGATAAATAATACAAAAAATGATTTCACTCGTAAATGTTGAGTAAGCATCAAAGGAGATACTGTGTGTGTGCGCGCGCGAATATGTGTGTAAGTATGTGTACGGGTACGTAAATACTGCATAATCTCCACCTCGATAGCCCTCTCACTAATGGATCTGCGCCTGGTATATGACCGTGCAATTATTTTCCATGCCTGACAAAATCTTTGATTAATTATGTTAATGGAGGGTTTTAATGTTTTAGACGTGCGGCGTTATTGTTTTTCTGAAAATAAATCGAAATTGAATTTTATTTCATGATTGGATCGATGATACTTTAGCTTAAGTATAGTAAACACAGAACGCTAAAAATACAAGCCGAATCCTTATAGAAGAAATTGATTCTTAATAGAATAATTTTCACAACACTTGTTTTGTAGTTTTCTAGAGATGTGGAATGATTCAAACAACGATTTTTAATAGAGATTTTAATTATTTTTATATAGATTTCGGTATTTATATAATTATATCTTTTTCAGAAATAATATCCAATAATAATATTAAAAAGATTTTATGATACTTTGATTTTTAATTGAAAATAAATGATAATAACATTTTCATCCCTCAACCCATCAATCAAAAAAAATATTTTATTCATTTTAACCATCTGTAGAATTTGTTCACTTAATTATCGAATATGCAAATTTATAAATTCCCTCGAAGTATACTGGAACGTAGCTTGTCAATCATCATTATCAATGAAAACTCGATAAACTTAACAAACATGAATTCATGGAAAAAGACGTACAAAAAAAAGTAAGCAGAAAGTCTACTATAATCGTACTAAAATTTACACAAAAGGATGAGCCGCAGATTTGAAGAAAGCCATACAATAGCATCAATGGATACGCAGGCCTTACTTCGGTCACTCCTATACGCACATCCGCTCATGCACTATTTTATCGATTTTGGATTGGTGAGAGGATCCTATCCGTAAAGTATCAGCATCTCGCATGCTATCGATCTCGTCTGATGCCGACTGAACATTGCTACAGTGTAGTGTTTTAATTTTTAAATAATTTTGAATAAAACATCTTGCCTCGGCTTTTTTTATTTTATTAAAGCTTTTCGAAAATTCGACAAGTTAAAATCCATAAGTAAATTTAAGGGCCAGTAAAAACCATCCGGATCTCTCGGAATAACAAAAAACTCAAATGCATTATGCTATGTATACCCGTCTCGTTTTATAATAATTTTACACGAGAGGATGTGACAATTCAAAGCACACAAGTCTTAAAATATAATGGCCAGTGTTGCTAATTACATACGCATTCGAATAAAATTTAATCAATTAGGCCTAATTTTTGAGATTTCATTAGGCCCTAACAAGGTTAAGGAACTAAGCTTTAACCAGTAACCAAAATAGTATTAATAATAAGGCAACTTAATGAGGCTCGAATTAGAGCCTATTTAATATTTAATTGTATGTCTGTTTCGATCGTATTTGCTATTCCAGCGCGCTTTGCCAGGCTTAAAAGAGAGGTCCATTATCACTGTCGAAGCCAGATGGCTGTAAGTGAAGAGTAAATAAACCGTACCTTCGATCCAAGTGCCGACGGCGAAGACGTTGTACGTGCGTACCTTCGTTGGCAGGAATAGTACTAATTCGTTGACGTGCCCCCTTCGATTGAAATTACACGTATTGAATTTGCGGTCGCGCACTGAATTATTGGAGCAGGAGGTAGTATAATTGAATTAATATCATGGAGGTAGGAGTAGGGGTGAAGTCAGCTGTGAACGAGGGTTCACTTTTTTTTTAGAGGCTGGCGCGCGTTGTTAATATTGGCAAAGAGCTCACCGATCGACCGCTGAGGCCGACGTTTAACTGAATTATACGACAAACTATGCTTCCAGAATATAATTAAAATCTCATGGAGCGTATTTATTAAGCGCTCCATTATATTATTTTCGCGGTTTAATTTAATGAAAACGCGCGCTGTTCTCGTTAATCATCTCACGTGTATAGGGGCGAAGAGCTTATTAGAAAATTGTTAGCTCAAAATTTCAAGTATGCTATGTTGTGCGAAGTTTGGAAGTAGATTAATCATAACTAAAAGTATTTGAATATGTACTCAGAATAATTATTTAAAAACTATTGTCGATAGAATAGCTTCATTAAAGAATTGTGTAAAGAATTAAGTATTCTAAAAATTTTTATATCGAATTTTTCTTGCCCGCTTATTATTCACTAATAAATGTATGGTATTTTTTTTATTTATATTCTATACAAAGAAGGAAGACTGTTAATCGCCACGAATCAATTCTTTATTGTCAAATTGCCGACATTTCGGACGTTTTGAACGTACGTCCCTTTTCTAGGCGTTAATGAACAAAAGAAAAGTTTATCGTGGCGTAGTGTGACACCTGTATACCTTTGATATACGAACAATAGAGTCAATAAACTAATAAAATAATATATATATATATATATATATATATATATATATATATATACTAAAGTGTGCAATTAGTGATTTTAATTAATTAATAATTGTTAATTACCATTCTTCAGGATAACCTAATACTCATACTTTCAGATAACGCTACAAATTATAGAAAATTTATAATAGATCAAAATTCCGGTACCTGAACTGTTAACCCAACCTTCCCTATCAGAACATCTAACAAAACGGCGAGTTAAAACCGTTCATTACGAATTAGCAATAACAATCTACATATTAACAAAGTATGTGTTTTAAAATCCAGTAAAAATTAGAATATTATGTTTTTAAAAAGCGAAAGCTTTGTAGATAAAATAATAAAGAAAACTTATCTAGTAATCACATAACTCTTGAACGTTTTCTCCTAGTGAACTTTTCAATTGTTCTTACTATTTCATTTTGTATTAATGAAAATTGGAACAGTTTTGGATGAAAATTTATGCACCAGTGAATTATGAAAATTTTTCGTAAACTACTTGAAAGTATATCTCAATAACTTTCTCATTTTCAACCTTTAATTTCGTATTATACATAGTATATTACTCGATTTATTGTTCTTATCAATAGATAAGAAATAAAATAAGAAATAAAAAATCAAATTTCCTGATGTTGCAGAAAAAGTTAGTTTAAATCATTTATGTAGAGCAAATTCTGTCACCGCAGTAATTTATGCATTTTCTTTGAATTTCGTGTGGCGGCATTACGCGCAACTACAGATTACATAATCTTAGGCACGTATTCACTGTATTTATGAAGCAAAGAGCACTGTGTTTGATGCTTTACATTATGCTTTTAGCATAATAAATCTTAAATAAATATTTTAATAACGACGAAAGTTAGTCCAGATAGTATAAAAATTGGCTATGTTGACCTTTTTATGATGACTCATTTTTAAAGTTAATTTTTATGTCTTTTTAAAGGATATTAATGGGACAAAAATTGTTAGAGTATTAAAATAGATATAAAAGAAAGTGATGTAATTTCTTATAATCAAAATATGTATCCGTATTAATAGTGTAATGTAATTTAAAAAAAAAATGGACACACGGTAATTGATACTTCTACTCATATTATTATTGCATGAATCGATTTTTTAATGTTTATTAAAAAATTACGAATGTTATTTCTTAATGAGAAAAATAATTTATAAATGAATGTTAAATAACACATATTTTAAATCTCAAAAATATAATTTACGAAGTATATTGATATAACACTCGGTGCACTTCTTCTCGATTTTTACGAGGAAATGCACCAAGTAATTTACGTACGTATTTTATAAATTATAAAATTTTATATAAAAAATCACTTTTATAATAAGAAAATATGTATAGTTAAAATCCAATGTATGAAAAAATATTTCAATATTCAAAATAAAAAATGTTTACTTTTAAATGATAAAAATTTTAATTAAATTAATTACATTCTTAGTTAGGCATAAAATTTGGCTGATGTTTGAGTTGGTATTATGAAGAGTTTTTTCACGTATATTTTATGAAACAACTTTCATCATGAAAAAACATTGTGAAAAATTTATTTAAGCCTCTATAAGGTTCTAAATATAAAAAAATATTAACTTCTACCAAGACTCGCTCTTTGTCATCTTAATTGTCACACCTTCGGGTCTCAGATCTTAATGAAACTTTGGGATATGTTTTTAGGCATCGAAAAATAAACGATGCCGCAGCCATACTGTCTGACCTTTCGAAAAGCTTAAGATACGGACTTTTTAGTCTTATTTTAAGGAAAATGTGAAAAAAGATTTTCTCCTTTAAATGTAACTAAGTCTAGAAATGTCCTAAATAAATTTCCAATAACTAAAATCAAAGTAGAGAAATCAAGAAGAGAGAAGCTTCTATTTGCCGTTTCCAGAATAAAGATTTAGTAATTAAAACCAAAGTTATGCTTATTTAAAATTGAGCAGCAAAAATACACTTACACTCAGAAAAATGTATTCCGGAGGCAAGTGGAGCTCTCTTACCTCAAGTTGATTTAAGTTTAATTTTCGACACAATAGTGATCCGTTAAAAGCAAGAGTAATATTCTCTTCCTTCCCGTCCACTTGCTTCAAGAAGAATCCTATTTGAATTAAGTGGAAATCTTCTTGAAGTCAATTGTCAATTTTTCCAATGAATATTCTTCCCTCAAGAAGATATTATTAACGAGTATTATTAAGTAGTTTCAAGTGGATAGCTTCTAGAAAGAAGAGGTTTTTTGCTAGAAGCAAGACGATTTTCCGCTAGAAGCAAGAATCTTCAATGTCATTTTTGAGAATATTTCCACTTCCTGCAAATGGATGTTCTATTGAGACAAAAAATTCCTCACAATCGGATTTGTCTTCTCGCGTCGAGAATACATTTTTCTCAGTGTATTAACTATACAATTCTGCAGGTTAGAATTTACATAATTTTCAGTACACTTATATTGCTCAATTTTAAACAAGCATAACTTTCACTATGAAAAAGGTATACTTGGACCAAAAAGATCAATCCTTTTGAATGTTATCATTTTGATGAAAAATGAAGTGTCTTAAATGCAAGTAACTGGATCAAGAAGCAAGAACCTCGCGATTCTTGCTTCAAACATTATTATGTCTTTGAAGCGACAAGAATCCACTTGGTACAAGTAAATTTATTCTTGATTGAAAATCTTGATAAAATTTATTTATTTATTAGACTTCACTAATAGGAAATCCGTTTTGTATTTTCAAGTAGATAGTTACTTGAATCAAGACATTATATACTTGCTTCAAATGGATATGAATGAAACAGATTTTATATTCTAGAATTACTGCTAGGACGTAAAACAAGATTATTTTCGCTAGAACTAAGTGGATTCTGTTTTCATCAAGATATTTTTTTTCTCAGTGTTGGTTCTAATTACTAATTCTTTATTCTGAAAACGGATAATTGAAGCTTGTTTTCTCTACTTTGATTTTAGTTATTGGAAATTTATTGAGAATATTTCTATACTACATTATTCACATTTCAAGGAGAAGCTCTTTTTTTACATTTTCTTTAAAATAAGACTACAAATGTCCGTAACTTGAGTTTTCTAAAGCGTTAGACCGTATAGCTACAACTTCGTTCATTTTTCGGACCTAAAATATATCCCAAAGTTTCATTAAGATATGAGATCCGAAGGTGTGACACTCTCCTGGTTAGTTTCATTCAAATTTTACTTTTCAAATGGTTTATAGGTTCACAATCTTTATCTTTTTGTTTTACTTTTTCCTATAAATTTTATTTTATTCAGTTTTTATTTTCTCCGCTTATTAATTACGTCTCTTAAAAATTTAAATAATTGTATAAATGAATAAATTAATCAATTAATTAATATGTAATCCTCAATTTCAGAAAACTTTGTTTTTTCAGAAAACAATGTTCATAGTTAAATCGGCTTAAAAGAAAAGTTTCTGCACTAGAAAAGTAAAATTTATTTAACTTGAAAATTAGTTAAACTTACGTAATTTATTTACGGATTAGTGATTCAAAAATTGCTGTGATTAAGAAAGCTGGCACTTTGAAGCAGCATTTAATTAAACTCGTGTAGCACAACGTCGATGAGTTTTCAGAATTTGAGCTGGTTGCACGATCCTCAGAGTAAATGAAAAAATCTTAAGAAAAAGGATTTTGCTCTTGTTTTGTCAATCTTCAATTACTCCTACGAAAAGAAAAATTATTCTCTGCGGGCAGAGAAGTGCACAAAGGAAAATCCCGTTGAAAGTGAAATGAATGATCAGCACGCCTAAACGAAATTGAACGAATAAAACAAGGTGCAACGTGAAAGCCTTTTAATCTTGATAGCCATTAATAACAAAGCTTTTCGCAAAGTGCTAATACGTATGATAGCTGATGACGCGTGCCGAACCGATTTTTTTCCATTCAATTTTCTTTCTCGACGCAACGATTCTTTTATTTTCTCACATTAACTCTTTTTATTTATTTATAGCTTACGATTAATTAAGACATTAATCTATTAAACATGTAAAAGTTTGAATGAAATAAATAAATAAAGAGATATTTCTCATATTGAAAGTTAAAGTGTTATATTTGAGCTTCTATCTTTTGTGCGATACTCTTACATTAGCAGAGATGAGTTATAAATATATGTTTAAAATTGAAAATTGAATGTATACACACTGAACAAAAACAATAAATTTTGAAATTATTGAAATTATCGTAAAGATGACTCTAATGTGATAAGTCTAAAAATTCTCAGAGTTCTCACAAAAATGGAACAATGAAATTGAAGTAAATAATAACACATTTTGTAATTACGAATTGTATTTTATTAGGTTCACAAAATAAATCAAGTGTAATTACTTGCTGAAATTTCATCTTATCATTTTCATTTCAAAGGTGACATTTGGTAAAACATGACTCATTTTAAAGGTGATGAACCACGAAAAAATGTAAATTCAAAATAACATTTATTAATTGTGGTGAAGCCCCCCCCCCCCACGTACACACAAACACACACACACACACAAACACACACACACACACACACATAAACTGAGAGATAACTAGTTAAAACTCATTTACTATGTACGGAGGACTGATACTTTAGAAATATTCGATTGCAGAAGTTCCTGATTTCGAGAAGAATGAATGAATCGTGCACCTCTCAATAACGAGATTCAGCACTTCAGCACTCTCTCTCTCTCTCTCTCTCTCTCTCTCTCTCTCTCTCTCTCTCTCTCTCCCTCTCTATTTGTCTCTTGTTCCACTTCTGTTCTAACTTCGAAGGATTGTGTGATGAAATCTTTTCGCCTCTATTTGAAATCCAAATGCGACATTAATATTATTCGGTTGTCAGAGCGCGTGGTCCTCGTTAAATTTCAACAGCGAGTCATCGATATGCGTGGAGCAAGGAAGCGGGAGAGCAGAGACAGAGATGAAGAGAGAAAGAGAGAAATAGAAATTCTGTTTACCGGAAAAGCGAATGCATTAATTGCGAAAACGGGTTTTCAACAGCTTAAAATCAATTAATAAGAGCGGCTGCTGGCATATAGGTATAGCGCTATGGTCGACTAAAATTTTGCAGAAATTTTATTTGTCGATCATAGTTAGGAATCCAATTTAATCTCTGAATTCTTGATAACCGATTAATTTTTATAATCTTCTTTCTGGTCATTCGTGAAGCTATTATAAAATATGTCAAAAGATTTCATCGTAGAAAATTTCTCGATATTATTTTCTGTAATACGTAATTTGTGATTAAATAGTGAATATCATTCCTATTCTTCGGTTTTCAAATGCGAGTTTGAACAAGAGAAAGTCTAACGCGCAGAGTATGTTTCTCTGTAATCAAACCGTCGAGCTTTAAGCTACAATCCGGTCTAGAGGTCTTGCAAACTCGTAAAAATGGGTCGAGAACTCACTCGCGCGCGCCTCCCTCCTTTCACTCCCTTGCGCTTTTTTTCCTTTTCCTTCGCGGCTTGACTTGCCGTTTTTTTCCTCTATCTTTCTTTCTCAGTCGCTATGCTTTAGAGCGACTATTTTTTCTTCCTTTGTGTTCCCTATATTTTGGAAAAGGTAAGCTTGTGAGAGGAGATTTCAGTTTTCCGAGAGAAAGATTGATATTCAGCCGACTCACATGTTCCCTTCATTCTTTGCGCTCCCTTTTTTCTTATTAACATATAGTTGCCCCATCCTTCCATCCATCCCTTTTATCATTTTCGCGCATATTAAAAGGCGACCGAGTTTGCGTCAAAATATGGATGGAAATTCGCGCGTCAAATGTGAGAGACACGTACACTCACCTACTCATCTGCCACGAGGCGTAGAGACACGGGGTTATGAGTGCCGGCAGGAAGGCTAACCACACGAAGGTCATGAATGTGATGTCGAAGTGGCGGCTATTCTCGTACGTTTCGGAGACCGCCAATTTCGCCAATCTGAAAAAAAAGCAGAGACAAAGTGCGATTTTAGCCGAATTTGCAATCGTATCGTAGGCATGGCTGGGACTAGAACAATAATTATTAAGTCTAGGAATAGAAACGTTTCTTAGTCTAATATTTATTACTTGTTTTTAGTTAAAAAATTTGATGTAGAAAAATCGTATTTTCATCAGAATGATTCTGATTAAAAATGTGCAAGCTTTTCTTCATATTTTACTCATGAGCTCTTGGATAGCATTTTAGCTCCATTTTATCATTTTGTATTCATGCATTTGCACTTTCTAGAACGATCCAGCCCCGAGTAGACTATGCTTTCACGAAATTATAGCGCAGTTTCTCAAAGGCTCGCGTTAAAAACGTTTTGCAACGCTACATTATACTTATTGGATTTTATCTACGTTTTTTTTCTTTTTTTATTGCTATAAATTATAAATTTTATTAATAAAAGATTTTAGTTTAGTATTTCAAATACAACTACAATAATCGATCAGGACCGAAATCCTGGCTAAATTGCAGTAATTGTATACTTAAAAAAATGTATACTTGATGCAAAAAGAATCTATTTGTCTCAAGTTGATTTCAGTTTAATTTTCGACGTAAGACAATTCATTAGAAGCAAGAGGAAAATCCTCTTTGTTCCAGCGCTTACTTCAAGAAGTTCTCTTACATGTATACATTGATAAATACGATGACGCGCACATTTACAATCACACATACTCGCATATATGCTCTGACGTATATACTGACACACTGAGTCCGAGACGCGTGTATATGCAATCGCCTGTACACTTAAACTTAATCACACATACTATCCGTATTTACTGAGAGAAGTGTATTCTGAAAGCGAAAAAACGAATCCGGTTATCAGGTATTTTTTGCTACAAGAGGAAAACCATTTGTAGAAAGTGGAAGTATTTCCAAAAACAATATTGCAGGTTCTAGCTTCTAGAGGAAAATTATCTTGCTTTTAAAAGTAAATGTCTTCTTTCTAGAAGCGATTCGCTTGAAGCAACTAAAAATATTTATCACCTATAATATATTCTTAAAGGAAGAATATTTGTTGGAAAAAATGATAAACAATTTCAAGAAGATTTCCACTTAATTCAAATAAAAAACCGCTGCCAATTCATTGGCACGTAGCTTCCTCAAGATTAATTTATTGTTCCTATATGTATATTGTATGTTTTAAATATTAAATATA
>JAPYZA010012942.1:0-13453 GCA_030522685.1 Eupelmus azureus | reverse complement strand
CATTTCATATACTGTCAACAAATTACATTTTCAAATCGTTAATAAACTCCATAAATGCATTTCAATTATTTTACATATTTTATACCTTTCATATCGAAATTGTAGTAATTACAAATATATAGTTATTCAAAATTGAGTTTCAAATAATTATACAAAACACAAATAATTATTCTCTTCATGCCGCCACGTAAACCCAATTATCAGTCAATACATAAAACCAGGAGAAGCCTAACTAATATCCCATCAGCGTCGTTCGTTCCAACTCCCGGGAGCGTAACGACAAACTGAACTTCTCTCCCAGACGGCGAAGCTCTCTTTCAAGCAGCGCGCGCCCTGTAATCAAGGCGAAACGAAGTAGGCGTTGCGCGAGCTTAAATTTGGGTAAACGGAAGAAGGAAGCGCTTCCAGAGCTGGGCGCGAGTCGCGCCGTCGAAACGATACGCGCCGGGTACTTTCGACGGTGCGCCCTCGGGGACCAATCACGAGAAACGATCCTTGACTAAACCAATAAGCGAGCCCGTTCCCCTTTAGGAGAGCGGCGTCGGTCAGCGCTTCGACGTGACATTTGTAAGGGATGATCAGAAATGGATTTTAGGAGATTTTCAATGCCGAGGGGTAAAATGATTTTGTGAAATGAAAATTTTAAGTTGGAGTCAACTTTTATGCTTTGAATGTACATTTGACTACATTGTAGTACAGCTTTATTTGAACTTGACTGTTTGTAAACTGTCAATACTTTATACTCTGCATTAATTTCGACATTTTTGTTAGACATATTTACCACACCACAATCAAATGATCCTAAACACTTCGACGGTGACGCAGCGTGAATTCCCTCAACGAATTCATTCCATCATCCAAATAATTCGCAACCCTCCGCATCCCCGAAGCACACCCCAGCCTCAACTCGAAACTCTCCCTCCACATGCAAATTAAATACCCGTCGCTTTATTAACGAAAGCCCGATCGTCCCCCGTAAATCGTCTCCTGCTCGCGCTCGGCCCCGACGAGCTCGCACACTCCAGAAGCACAAAAGCGCGCCGCTTAGAAAAGGACAAGATCGGCACACCCGCGCAGCGCCGCAGAATTTTCCAGGGCGCGCGATTTGCATATCTTTAGAAACACGAGACTCTACGTATAAATACGCAGGCTCGAATGCATCTCGTGAATCATCCGGCGAGGGGCTGGCGTATTCCGCTGCGGGAACGCGCGCTGGAAATTTCATTTGACGCGCTGCATACGTCAAATTGGTTATGCGGCGACACTTAGTATGTACGGTCACGAGCGACGATTTAACGCGGCCGTAGCCGCTCCCTGCCTAGATAAGGCACGGGAGCTGTGTATACGTATATATACGCGCACTCGGCGTAAATTGCGGAGCGACGAGTTTCTTTCGCCTTAGTCGACGAGGCGAGGGGTCGAGAGCGATTTTCGTTGCGCTGTGTGTTTGTGTGTATGTGTGTATGTGTGCGGGTGTGTTCAAGTGTGTGTATGGGGGGGAGGGGGCTTATTGTTTGCTTGGCGGCTTATGAGGAACGTATTGATGGTGTTGCCAGAAAGTATTGGATTGTTTGGACTGCTGACGGTGAAGTGCCTGTAGAGACTGTTAGTGTGTTTGTTCCGGCGATATTTGGATCTGGAATAGTTGTGTTGAGAAGATTTTTATGTATATTCTTGAAATTGCTACGGTTGAGCTAATGTATGATAGATATTAGAAGTGTTATTACAAAAGTTTACATTTGAATTATGCGAATTGCTTCTATAGCAGGAAAATTAAATTATTGAGTTGATTTTTTTTACTATAGCGTTAAATTATATTGTAATATTTTAATTAAAGATTGATATTTTGATATATTTTAAAATATGATATTTGAGAAATATTTGATAAATTGAAAATCTTATAAATTTATCAAAGAAAGCCTTTTTTAGAAAATATTTTATATTTTGAATATAAAATCTAGACATTTTCATTTAAATAAATATTATAAAATTTTATTCTAAGCTTGTTTAAGAACTAACTTTAAATATTTAGTAGCATCAATTTTAGATTGGTACAACCTGCTTATAGAAAACTAACTGAATATTTGATGTCATTACCTTGCTCTTAGAAACGTACATAATAAAAACTAACATTACTACTTTATAAAATTATTAATTTACACCCAACAAAAATAATCCTTCTACAATACCGACTCACCCAGTAATCTCCAACAATTATTTATAATCTCTACATTCACCACCCCACAATCCCAATAGACTTTCCCACTTTAATCAAGCACCGCCAAATCAACCGCAAAAGAAAAGCACTCGACAAAGAACTCTTTCCACCAAGCCAGCTCACTCTTTCGTAACATCTGGAAACGTCGAAATTTCCTCGGCGCTTTATGACTCTCCTACTCTCTCCTCTAGCGCTCGGGGGAGACGTTCCCCTTACAAACCACACGAGCAAGTCGCTTGTGTCTCGTGTCGCTCCCCCTTTTGGAGGACTTTTATCAGGGAAATCGAATCACTTACCGCGGAAAGTGCGACCTCCGGCAACAACTCGTTATTCGCTCGACATCCGCGCCCGGCTGCCGAAATCCCCTTACGTTTCTCTCTCTCTTGTCGGGCCCGCCCGCGTCTAACGAATCGTGTGAAACTTGACGACGAGAGAGCTAAGACGCTACCAAGCCTTTGTTTACCCCACCGTCATTCGATTTTCCAGCCAGGCTTGCCGTCGCGGGAATATTATTATCGAGTGTCTGGCTGAGCGAAATTTTATCATGAATACGGATTATAGAGCGGCTTTAGGGGCTTTCGTTGAGTTTGGTTAATTGATTGTTTGATGAGGAGAAGCGGAGGTGATGAGTTTGCTGTTGTTGTGCTTAGGAAAGAATGCACCTGATTTTTGTTGAAAGTTTTTTTTTGGGAGAATAGAATAGAAAATTTATGAGATGGGTTCGCTGATGATAAAGAAAATGTTTGCTCATCGGGTACTATTTGAATCGATAATCGATTCTTACTGAATCACTTTGAAAATGATGTAAGAGTCTAGAGGGGTTCGAATTCCATTACAAAGCCATTTTACGAATATTATCGCGTGTTTTACATCGCTAGTGTCAGCTTGTGATAATTTGAAATACTGCTTTGTTTTGCAAATTCCATTTCAACAGAATGTTCTCCGTGAAATCGGAATGATTAATTGACTTTGCAACTTTTAGCTTTTTACGAGCAATTCCATAATTTATTCGTTTAATTTTTGGATCTCGTCCAAACGATTCTTGCTTAATCTCTTCCAAATATGAAAATTTCTACTTACCACAAAATCAAGAAAAGTTATAGAATTAAAATCAGATTTCTATGTTATAAGCTTTAATACTTACAAGTTAATTACATTTATTATTCAAATAAAAGTTTAAAATGTAGCCAAAAAATGCTCAAAATTTGTAAGTAAAATTATTATAAGTATAAAAACCTTAAAATTTTACTGCATTATTATCCGCAATAAAGATGTTCCATGAAGCCACTGCACCAAGAACGTGCCAAAATTCAAATTCAAAATAAAAACAAAAAAAGTTTTTTGGCACTTTACAACATCATATTTCCAAAGAAGTAAAAATTATGAATATTACCCAAGCTGCAGCTAAAGTCTAATACTGCAGTAAATTTAAGAATTCAAAACTACCACCAACCGACTACAAAATCGCCAAAGAAAAAAAACCTATTCAAAATCCTTATAAAAATACACTGCCGCAAAAGAGCCCGCCGTGCCAATTCACTTGATAAAGGAAAGCTCCAAACCAAAAAAGCCCCAATGCTTCTCTGACAATTGAAGAACTTAAAAGCATAGAGGGCTCACGAGTACAAAGCGGAAGGGCTGAAAATGAACGGCGCGCCGGATTTAGCGCTCGGTATTTTTGCAGCCGCGCTTGGGCATCGGTTAATGCAAAAATATTGCAGCCCGACGAAAAAAAACGGCCGGCCGAAACGGAAACGTCGACGTTGGAATACGCGAGGCGGAACGATGGAAATTACGAGGTATACGCGTATCTGCGCTACTTGTTCTCTCTCGTTTTTTGCGTAAACCTCTCCCCGCGAGCGAACGAGCTTTTCCGCCTTTTCTTTGACCGTTAAGGGCCAGTGAGCTTACAATGCACACGCTGGGGCTGGGAGGGGAAACAATGAGGTTTGTGTTTACTCGTCGGTGAATTTTTAGAGAGACTCTCTTAGGACTGTAAGGATAGGGCTAGCTTTTGCTGGATTTTGCCTCGCTCCGTGTGCGAGCTTTACCGCGAGCTGGGCGAGCTTACTATTTGCGTGTAGTAATATTTAAAAAAGTTTTTACTGTTACGCTGTGTTAGAGACGGAGCTGGCTTGGAAAATTAGAAATTTTTGCTTCGTTGAGGGATGTATTTACTGTGGAAATTAAAAGCAAATATGTGACGTTTTTATAATATACTAAGTTGACATGTGTTGTTTAAATAAGAGTGTAATTTTAAAATTTTTTCCATAAAGTGTCTATTACATCGTACAGTAAATTGTAAAAAAGTTAATAATTTGGTAGCTTATATGTTGCCTTAATAATTTTTTATTGACATAAGGTCAGAAAATATTTTGTTAAATTAATTTGTGAAAACATAGTTTGATTAATTTTTTTTTCTATAATTTGATACTGTTGTCCCCGATTTTCTGAAGGAGTCAGCAGTTTAAATTACTTCTACTGTAACTCTAGATTACCCCTAGTCCAAACACCTACTGTTCCGCAATTTCGCTTAGCTGCAGCTATAGTTACTGAGCTGAGGGTAAACTACGATGAGGGCATGGAAAACCTTCGCCGAGAATAGTAGCCAGAAGAAGGGTTAAACTTTAATATTTTGATGAAAATTACATTTTAATGAAAAATATATAAGTCACTCCTCCATCAGAGAACATCATCGAAAAAGCTCATGTTAACTTGAATTGGAATCCTAATTGGTCAAGCACTTAAGTACTAGCCGCTTAGTAAACGCTGCTTTAATTAAATCATCGGTTGATCATGCAAACAAAGACTTCCTTCAACGGCGTATGTATACAATAAAATAATTAAATACTTAATACCATCAAAATTAATAATAGTTTATTTCTTCATTTTAGAAGAATTCATATATTTAAAAAAATTATGCGTAATTTCTTTTTTTTCCGCAGCCGTTAAGAACTGCACATTCATAGTCGTTTAAGATTAAAATAAACTTAAAAACAAGAAATGTAATAAGGCTTATTGCATGAATCGGCGAAACGTGTTAACACTTTGAAACGCTGACTTTGCACATTTCACGTTCAATTAAGTCCTTAAAGTTTTTCTGTACTGATTAATACAAGCTTTACTAATCTTACACTTCAGACAATTATTCCACGAAACAAGAATATTCACTTAAACATTTTCCTCCAAAAGCTCATCGAAATTCCGCATAAACATCAACAATACAAATTTCACCCTCGAATTGCATGCTCTCATTCAATTACGCCCCAAATACCGTTCCTTTCTCTTATCCTTCCCAACGCAGCTCATCGCTAAAACTTAACTCGGCTCCGTTGAATAAACCTTAGACAAACGCGTTGTTGCAAGACTGACAGCGACTTGGAAATTGTCGTTAGATTGAAATGATTATTCAATGCACTTCCGTTTTGATTAGCCTCCGCGCCAAGGAGCGCGCCGGCTCCTCGAAATTGCTGAATTTCCGTTTCGGCCGCGGGGCTTTTGACGCACACAGGCACACCTATACACGAATACGTAATCCGCGTAACCCAGACAGAATCGCGTATTCATTAGTGAGGCTTGTACAGGCCGGTTATACATAAATGCATGGCTTCGTGTCGAGTGGATTGATTCAATTACGGTATGAAAATTTGGTAAATATTTATTGTTGTCGGGTATGAAATCATTGAGAAAATGTTTAAAGAAATTTGAAAATGTTGGTATGAATTTTAAATTTGAAAATATCATTTCCTTGTTTTTGCAATATTCCAAAATTTAAATATAAATGACTCTGCGGGACTTTAAAACCTGGATCATTTGAATTTCTAAACGTTCCATATCTCGTAAATATTTTTCAAACCCTTTTATTGCTATATCAGAGCAGGTAAGTCTATTTTGAATTCAAATTGAAGAGAAAAATAAAGCAACATCCAAAAATAATCGGGACTCCTTGATACCAATCTACACACCACCTCAGCGTCTCCGACTACCTTCGACTTTAAGCTGCGCTCCCGTCACGAATTTGCATAGATCTCGACGCGTAAGCTCCGTCGTCTTAATCTTCTTTAGAATTTCTAATTTCGCCACCTCGTGCCGACGTCTCGCGCTCTAAAATATTTTTGCTCAGCTGCAGCAGCGACGTAATCCTCGGAAAACGAACGAGAGAGCTTTTCGGAGGGAATATTCCTCTGTTTACTGCTCGGCCGTGATAACGGCGCCATCGACGAGTCCCGATTTTCCTCGCGCCGTTTTCTTTCGATTTTTCGGTATGTATGGCAGGCGACACTCCTTTCGTTCACATTACCGCCGGTTATGGGTGCTTGGCCTGAGAAGTTCGTTATACGTGATTATTTTCTTATCGGCGGAGATGAGCTTTTATGGCCGTAAATTGGGGCTATCGCCAGGGTGGCTGGTGGCTTTGAGAGAATGTTATAAAGGATTTTAGCAAAAAATTAATGAAGTATAAAATTTAATTATCTTAATAATTTCAGGATTTTGGCTGTTGTTATAGCGCTTTAGTAATAAAAATAAAGTTAAAGATCAATCGTTGACTGCTGCACTAAAACCTTTATTAGGTAACTTACCCGACTGACTTCTGATTTCATAAACAGAGAAAAGTTTTGCTATTTCGTGAAATTTATTTGTTTTCTCGCTCGAAACACTTGTGTCACAACTATCACATTTAGTGCGCAGACATTTCCTGCTCCAGCTTGAATAGCGGTTACAACTGTTAACAAAGTTTATTAGATTTATAGTTAAACTACCAAAAGTCGTGCTAAAAATACCAAACACTTCGGCAAAGTAATTCTCACTTTACTCCGATTAAGCAATATTCAGTAGATAAGTCCAGAAGCTCGCTCCCGTCGATCTTCCAGTCCGATAATCGCCGGCTCTGCGAGCGCATTCCCATGCATCATATCGCGCCGCGAACTTTTCCAATTATTATCCCCGCCCGCTTGCACGCGACCTGGATAATAATAATTGAGCGTCTGAGCGGGCGTGAATTTCCACCTGCGAACAAAGAGTGAACCAAAAATTGTCTGTATTCACGCTTAAACGCACGCGCACGTGTACACATGAAAGCCTACCGCGCGTATCAATATTGATTCGGCCAGCGTGCGAAATGGCTGCAGTTGGGGAGAGCGACTGTGTATACGTCTCGGGGATTTTTTTTCAGCCCTCCTACTAGCTATTGTGCGTGCAGCGCCGAAAAAGCCGCGCTCTCTGCGTGGTAAAAGGGGCGGCTCTCTCGCTTTTTTTTCCACTTTTTCGCTGAGTTTGAGAGCGTAGATGCGCCGCCGATATTTCAGTGTTTTTCCTTTTTTTGTGCGCGCGCGGGGCTCAGCTGGTGCGCGCATTGCCGTGAATTTTCGGAGCTCGGCTTGTCCTTTGTGCTCGTTGCTTTCTGTTATTTTCTTGCTTTTGACAGTGGGGCTCTTGAATTTAGAGGAATATTTCGAATATGTTTCGTTGATGGATTTAAAAGAAAATAAAAGGTATGTATTGTAGAAAGTATGATTCTAGTTGAAAAGATTTATAAAACTTTGAAATCCGCTTGAAATTCAACTTCGAAATTACCATTGTTCTCACTTTTTTAAAGAACATTCCGTAACTGCCAATCTGGAATCTCGTCGGTCACGTTACAAATCCATCCCTCATCCAACTTGCCTGCGAAATAAAACTAATTACCTCGCCGGGCCGGTAAAAAGCGATAGCGGCTCCTCCCGGAAAAAAGTCCCAGGGCAGCCGCCAAGCCGTCTGGCGTCATCGATTTCCACTCTCGAAATCCCGGCAGGGAAAAACGAAACAGCCTCGGGAGAAAAAAACTTTGGGAACAAGGTCGTCGACAGGGGCGCTCCTTCAAAGCTCCTTCCCCATTTTTGCGCAAGAAACGCAGAGAGAAAATCGCGTCCTCCAGAGAGGCTTGAAAAAAAAGAGGGGGGCGGGGTAAGGGGACGAGGCGATCGTCTCCCGAAGTGGCAAGTTAACGAGAGTCTGATAGACGCGGAAGCCTAATGCCGTCCAAGGCCGCTCGACCGTTAAATCGAAAAATTCCGCCTGATGCGCCCCCCCCCCCTTTTTCCGTGCCCTTAATTGCTCTGTGCTGCTGTTGTTCGCTCAGTGCGGGGTATACAGACCGTGAAAATTTTCTGGTTTTTACAGTCGCGCGTTGTTTTGATGACCCAATTTCGAGCTTGGGTCGGGTGCGTTGCTGGTTTTGGGTTGCGAGTGGAAAATAACGCGCTTGTTAAAAGTGATTAATAGCTGTGATTAGAAATATCAGGATGTCGGGTGGATATATGCTTGTATTGGGATTGTGTAGGCGATGCGGTAACGAAATCGATATGGGTAATCGTGATAGCTAGTTTATTGATTATTTTTTTTAATTAAGGGAGTCGTTACTGTGTGGTATATGAGAACGGTACTATATTTTAATTTATTTTTCAAGTTTTTACTATGGTTTAATATAAAAATATTTGAAATAAAAATGAAGTGGATATCAGATATTGAAATATTTAGTGTAGCATGATCAATTATAAAACGTACGTGTAGAAGATGTTAGGAGTTTGACCTGGATTGCTCGTCAGATTTTGGTCTGATGTGTCTCATTTTTATGTATATAGTCTTTTATGTAAAACATCAATATTTGATAGGGGTGATGGATTTTTTTTCTTGCCTACGTTAAGATTTTGCTTTATTTTTTTCATAAATAAAAGACATTTTAAACATTTATAATCAGAAAAAAATTGAAAAAAATTATCTTTTACGTGACAAAATAAAGTTAAATACTTATTATTAGATTTGTGGGATAAATCAAATATGACACGATTCTTCTTGATGTTAAATCGACTTCGTTTTTTTTGCATTATTAAGTTAATTGAAATCAAGCTTTTAATAAAATGAATGTATAAATATATAAAAACACTAAATATTTAATTTAAAAAATGGGATTTTAATACAATATATATTTAGAAACATCATTTTATTATAGAATTAAAATCTAAAAATGCCCATTAATTATACCAATTATCCCTAAAATATTTCCTAATTATCAGCAATATTCCATCCTTCTTCCGTCCCAAATAACCTCAAAACTCTTTCTAGCTCAAACGTGAATCCAGATCGCCCATTTGTCCCTTCATCCGGCACTTTTCTCTCTTTTGTCCCACAGCGAAAGCACCGAATTCGCGAAATGTAAAATCCGAGCTCTCGCTGCGCTCATTTTCCCGAGATGATTTAAGAATCGATATAGAACTCATCGGTGGTCTGCTCCCATTTCTGCTTTTGTTGTCTCATCCCTTGTTCGCGACATCAGCGCGTTTCTTCGCCGCGCTTTTCCCTTTTGGTATTAACCGCTGCTGCAGCAGTAATGCGCGCATCAGCGATACACTCGCCGACATGGAAAAAGAAGGGATAGGAATAAAAGCATTGATTTGGCGGTGGTAGGGTGGAGTTCTTTAGAGGAGGGTGTTTTTGCTTTTTTACTAGAAAGCAATGATAGTAAGGAAAAAATTTGATAAAAATGTCATTGGAATGTTTTCTAATATTTATAACTGAAATGAGTATGAACTGGAATATACTGTTTTAAAAAATGTTTGTATTGGCGGGTGAACGTGTACGCTCTATCTTTGGATCTAATCAATCGTTTTTGATCTAAAAAGGGTTCGTTATCTTTTTTTTTTCAGTACGAAACAAAACTATTTCAATTTTTACATCATGTAATTTTTAGAGTGATTTTTTTATTTGTAGAATTTGTTTTTTTTTTTTTTACTTTTATTCGGTATAGGTAGCATAATTATTTTTATTATAACTTTATTATAAGTTCTTGAAATTGTTTATAATTAGTAAAATTTTAAATATTCACTCTTTGTTAAATGAAAAAGTTGAGGTTTAGAGAATCAAAGCAATCGAAACGTAAGTACTAACGGAAAATGTAGTTCTTAGGTAAACATAGATAGTCTCTTTCCTACCGTGTATATAATAGTTCTCTAAACAGTCATAATCACAACAGGCTAACAGTTGCAGTTCAATCTTCGACATATAAACAATACCTAGACTGCTAATCTAAGTTTATAGTGTTTCTAATATCTACGTAAAACATAATGGCAGCATCTGCAAGTAGCGCATCTGATAGCCTGGATGCTGCTTTAAAAGCCAATATCGTACCGAATCAAGAGTACTACCTTCAAGGTTCAATAAAAGACGACATGGTGGAAGCGTTACTGCACAAATTGCGCGGACTTTGTGATAATGCTCATAACGATCCAGAACAGTTCCATGAGCACCATATGTGCCTTACTCTAGCATAGTGAGTTTAGTTATTTTATAAATATAGTAGTAAGTGAAATTCAGTGTCATTGTAAGGTAGTTCACGTTTAAAAATATTGTTATTCAAGATGCTAAATGAAATAACAATATTTGGAAACTGTTATAAGTGAAGAAAAGAAAATTAAACTAGTTATCACAGAAGTTTTGTTACTTCAACCTCATATCATTACTTTGATAACTTTGATTCTTTCAGATTGCATTTATCCGTAAATCGATTTTTACAAAAATTATTGAGATATAAATGTTTTCATATTGTATTGAATATTTGAAATTGTTTACATTACTATCACCTCAATGCTAAAAATGCAGTTTTTAAATATTTATATTTTCAAAATGAGTTCGATAAATTATCTTCAATTTTTCAAAACGTAATTATAAATTTATTGATTTTCTTACATTTACACTGTAAATTCATGTGTGTAATATTACACAGACCAAGTGTGTAGCTCCTATTTAAATACATGGTCGCCATTTTTACACGTTTTGAAATGTTTTATTTTACAGTGTAATTCTAAACTCACCTCTTGTTTTTCACTTCTCGAAAGAACTAACTTAAAACCGCAGTAATTTCAGCCACAATTACTCTTGTAATATTCGAAATTAAACTTTTATCCAGCGCACCACCGCCGGAACCATCTGTAACTGTCCACGTCCGTCGCTCCCTAGATCAATCTGAAATGCCTTATCAAGTGCGCTACATCGGAAAGCCTGAGGTGTCTGATGTAAACCAGCCGACGATGGTTCGTCACAGCATCGACGTCGGCACCAGTAGCACCATCGTCGACTTCTTACGTGAAATGGGCTACAAGCTTGATTATGAGTACATCGCTCGTGGCTACATGTTTAGTAAGGGATTAATGAAGATTGTAGTTTCCAAGATATTTAAGTGCACCGTCGAGAATATGATGAGAGGAAGCCGGAAGGCAGTGACTGATAGTTATCTGGTAGAGCTGAGCGTCCTGGCTCCTGGTAAATTAGAGGTTATTGGCGAAGAGATGAAGAGCTTTGCTGAATCTCTGAAGCCACTTGTGGACATGAAGAACATCGACCATACGGCGCCGATGAACTTAGATGAGAATTAAAAACTTTGAGGGTAATGGGATTTTAAGGACGTCGGTATCGTTCAAAGTGTAATTTGAGAATTAAATGTATAATATGGCAGCTTATTTTACAATACTATTCGTATAAAATCAAAATTATATTATTTTGTATAAAATTAAAATTATTATTATTTTGTTATTATTAAATTATTGTATTATTATTTCCCTACTAGTATTCAATCTTAAATTAGTGAAGTAACGGAATAATAGTAATTAATTTACATTTTAACATTCAAATTTTTGAGTATAACTTTTGAATAAAATTATCAACAAATACGTTATAGATAAATATTTTAATAAGTTTTATTAAATGCAGTAAAAATAAAACAGATTTTGAAGTGATAAAAAGAATTAAATAATTACTGAACAAAAGACCAAAAATTGTTAAATAGATTCTTCAATCCTGTTTTTAACCAAATAAATTATATTTTTATTATGAATAGGCTTTTCTTACAATCCCTAAATAACTTTCATAACTACGAGAAACTCAAACCCATAGAATAAGGAAACAAAATCTGACCCTAAAACGATCAAAATGCAATAAAAGCAATCGCGACCACCTCCGTAAAGCCTCGCTGAATTATGAAAATCTAACGATACACCGATCACCAACAAATCTTAATACACACCACTCGCGGGATATAAGCAATGCGCCGGCGATCATGTACACAATAAGCACACGATAAAAATCCTTTATTCACTCGCGCATTATTCACACCGTAACAAGAACCCAACTACCTATGCATTCACCCTAGTAAACCCCCGTGCGTCGATTCAGAGATGAAGATTGATTTCCCCTTTGGTTGGTAATCAGCCGAATAAATGTACGCTTTCAAAGAAAGATTTCCAGGGGATAGCTGTAATTTGCTTTTTATTCTTTGTCACAAAGTGACAATAATACTTATCGATCACTTAATTTGAATTATACTCGTCTTATAGAAAGGACTTTCCCAAGACAAAATCACAGTACCTTTAGTATACACAAACTATCTTATTAGCCGTCTTACAACCACAGCATCGCAATAGCCTCGCCCTCGCATTCAAAACGACCTCGAAACACCACAACAGGACCTAGCACGCAGGAAACACTCTCGCAGTCCGTCTTCCGCGTATTGATACAGATGACGGTCCAGTAGCCTCGCGCCTACCCGCCTATACGCACACATCCACTCCCACACATATGCCAAGAACGTATATGGGGTGGCGAATCCGCGGTCGAAATCCCCGGGGGACCTATAGAATTCCGGGAGGCCGCTGCATTAGCCGTGAAATATCAGCCATTATCTTGATTTGTACACCGGCCGGCTTGCGCGCACCCACGGAGGTTAATTTTTTATGCCCACCGGATTGTCCCAAATTACGTGGGAATGGACGTCTCTTTCGCGCGCCTGTATAAATCAGCTTTCTGTATACGCATCGAATAATCTTATCGTGTGTGAGTGTATACGCTTTCGCGCCCCCCGCGTGCTGCTTTGCTGCTAATGGATTGGAGTGGCTTGTCTCCTCGTCGACCTAATAGAGCTGGGTTCCTTCTTCTTCGGGCTTCCCCCTTTAAGTTCCACACCCCTCGGTTACTCTACTTTTACCGAGAGCCGGCCTTTGAGCGCGCCGCGGTTTTGCCGATCGAGGAGAGAGCGATTGAATGAGATGTCGGGGGAAGACGTTTGATTAAGTTGGAATCGGGGATCGGCAGGTTGATGAGGATGTGGGTATAATGGGTTAATTGTTGGACGGTGAGGGAGGATGGGTGTATGTTTTTTTATAGGAATGTTGTGTGTCAAATTATCGTTTTTTAATGTAGTATCATTTG
>JAPYZA010012931.1:0-10279 GCA_030522685.1 Eupelmus azureus | reverse complement strand
TTTTTATTTAAGTCGTATCGTCTCCGTGTTTATATTAGCCGCCGTCTTTCCCTTCATTAACCCTCTTTAGAGAGGCTTCGAAATTGTGTGCGTGTGTCTGTGTAATTATCACACAATGATAAAAGTGCCGCGATGCACAAAGCGTCGTAAATTATAAGCGTGAATTTTTTCCGGGTTCGCCTGAAAAATTATGAAAACCGGCACGAGTGATGCGTGCCTTTTTTATTACGAAAACAGAACAATATTAACGGAGATTTATTTTGGATAATTAATTTTTTGTTTTATGAATCGGCTTGATAGTAATATGAAAATGTTTATGCACTTACTGGATAAAATGTTTTTTAAATATAAAAAAAATTATTTTTCACTTAATTTTGTAGAATCTGTTATTATTATGTTTATAATTACCTCATAAATTTTATTTTTAACTACAACATTTTTAAAAAATTTCTTTTAACAAATTAACTTTTGTTTTATGTATTTGTTTGTTGGTATAATATGGACATGTTTATATACTTAGTACATAAACAGTTCCATTTATACTTTATTTAAGGTGATGTTCTTCTTGTTATCGAAAATATAAGAATTCATTCTTTAAATGGAGAACAACAACATTCCCTTAAATTAACATTAAAGATTAAATAAAAAAATCTTTTTCCGCTTCTCTTTCTCGCATTTTCAAATTTAAGATATTTAAATCATTTTTGATACATACGTATACAACTATAGTGTATCGTACCCACTCTTATAAAACTCAAATGCATCAGTGAGAAAAAACATTCAATTTCCTACCCAGAAACAAGTTCCCTCTTCCTCATCCTGCTTCCCATTTCCGCATTGACTCTCCAAAAACGCCACTCTCACTCAAAAATTAGACTCCAGAAGGGAACGAGAGCAAGGGAAAAGAGAGAGCCTCTCTCGTCCCCAGCGCGCTCGCGCGGTACTCGCAATGTTTCCGGTTACCGGTAAACGGCCGTTAGAAGTTTAACGGTCGATCCTAGTAACCGAGACCTCCGCTCGCGAGACCCGGAGAGATAGAGAGAGAGAAAGAGAGAAGCCGCGCTGACCCGACCCTCTCGCGTGCGCGGCTACGTATAACTTTGTAATGACGTCGGAGTGGAGCGCGCGCGCGCGGCAGCAGGCTAATTGATTATCTCGCGCAAAGAGAGCCGAGAGAGCTCGTCGCGCGCTTTTCCTGAATTATTCACCGCTTGCTCGCGCATAAATTACGGAAGAGGTCGAGAGCACTTTTTTGAGGGACAGTGTAAATTGGCTGTTGAGGATGTGGGTGGAGGTTCACTAAATTTTGCCGTAAGTTGGAGGGATTTTTGGGACGGGGAAATTTTTGATGTTGCGTGTGCGAGGCTGTGATTGTTTTCGTGAGATGCAGTTATTTGAAGAGATTAGGGAAGATTTCTTCTAGATTTGAGTAATCAATATCAGGTTAATTTTGTAATTGGTTCATAAAAAATATAAAAACCTGTGTTTAAAAGTTATAACTTGCACAAAAGTCCCAGATAACTGGTAATTTTTTGCTTATTAAACACGACTATTTCGCAGATATAAATTAATCGGAACTTTTTATTTCCAAATTCACGCAATATAAAGTTCGTAATATACGACGCAACTTGAGTTATTGCTAGTGGGTAAGAAACCGCAGTTTTTCATCTCTTAATCAGTAAATCTGAGTCACATCCAAAGAAAGCGATAAAGAGATAATGGTTATTAAAGTTCTCACTGCTAAGGCGACGTCCAAAGTTGCAGAAATAATCTATTAAGAAAGTTTTCAGCGTAATCTTATATATGGCGAAGGAAGAGGTTTCAATTAACCTAATTCTCGTACTCGATTAGCTGAAAGAGGGGAGAGAAAGATTTCGGTCTCAGAATATTTCTGGCCAATTTCTGAAATATATAATCTGCTTTTAGTGGGATGCTAGCTCTCCGATAAAACTGGTAATTGCATAAGGGCTAGGATTTGAGCTCTATTTCGAAGTAACGGGATTAAAAAATGAGGCTAATCGAAGGCTCTCATTATAGGCCACGTAATTTCGCTGAACATTTTACATGTCAGCTATTTTTCAAGTTTTCGACGTCCATTCGTTTTTAAGTCTCAATATAAGCTTTATCGCTCATTTTCTTGACTATCCCAAGATTCGCCTTTGAAAATAACTCAATCTGATTACATTAATAGCTTGGTGTATGACAGATCTATTACTTAGACGTTTAAAGTAAACTTGTTCCTGAAATCATGCGAAAATTTATTTTTATCATACTACTGCACCTAATAATTAGCCTCTCCCTCACTATTTCAGAAATCTACATAAATGAACACACATATTACATCCCATATCAGGTCAAACCATTTAAATCTCCAAAAATTTATTCAAACCCAAAAATTTCTTCATCTTTATCCAAATTCCATCTTCCTCTCTACGAATAAAGTTCTAACTTCCAGTCGCTAAAAAATCTCGCGCGCGACACGCAATCATCTCTCTATTTCTCTTGCGGTATTTAAGCAGCGCGTGCGCACGATTAGAAAGGGTTTGCCGCTCGGCGTAGCGCAAAATCGCGGCTGCGCACGTGGATGCGCGACGTGCTTGTGTGTATATATGTACAATGTACACTCGCGACGCGCAATCCCATAACAGTCGGCACTCACGGTGTATTGTCGTTACAAAAGCCACTGCGTGTGCCTCCCTTTCTGATCTCCTGCTGCGAGTTCCCACGTGGTCGATGCGTTTGCATCGCGGATGCTTTGATCCAGGATTTGCGTAAATTGGTGGGAGTTGAAGTGTGCTTCGTCAATAGATATTGGAGAACGCTTTTCAAGGAATGCTTCATGTAGATGTTCGGTGCTGTGGAGATTCAGGCATAAAGCAATTCGAAGCCTTGACCGTGCGCGGCGTGCCACCTCAAAGGCTTGCGGGCTAGGTCAGCGGTAAACGTTATGGCTAATCGACGCGAACGATGGGAGTATACTTGAGATTCGAATCTTTCGAGCGGCTTTTTGAAGAAGAGCTTTTCTTGATTATATATGAAATGCGCTGGCTTTTGAAGCTTGGTACTCGAGTATTTATTCAGTTACTTTGATTGTGGGATTAGTACTAGTCTTACAGATATCTGAATTATCAACTTGTTATTGCCTTTAAGTTTATGAAACTCTTAAAGTAATCGCTTGATAAGAATTACGATATTGTCAGTGCTCCGTCGTTAAAGTAACTGTACAAAGCTCGCCGACAATGAGACGAGAAAAAATCATTATGTCCAAGTCGTTGACCGTTTTTGCAGTAAAATCTTCTTTACAAGAGATAAAACATTAGATATCCCCTTTTCAGAAATACTTCATATATTAAGGATACAGAAGAAAATCAATAAAACAATCATATCCCAGGTTCATGTATACCATCCAATCTTGCAATGATTTAATATTTTCTCTCAACGATTACCATCAAGCTGATAATTTCAAGCACACCAAAGGCGATCGGCATCACTGCACCGATTTTCCCGAGCTGATGGGATTTGCGAGTGAAGGCAGGCTTGCCCCGGTGCATAATGGCTTAATAATATTTATCGAGCCGTACTGCCCGTGCCGCTACCTGTCCTGTCAATTACGCGCCGATCGCTCTTGGGGGAATCCCCTGCTTTTCTATCGCGCGAGCCTAGGAGAAAAGGCGCGAGAATTATCGCCACGGGTTGGCTTGTTGAAGATCGCCGATGAGAGCGGCTAACGGTTTTGAAGGTTAGATTGTGTGGATATTTAGGTCTTTGGGATCGCTTCAGGGTAGGATAAGTTTGAAGGACTTGTTAAATAATGTATGGCTGTAATTTTTATTATTGAAGATTTTTTTGAATAAAAATTTGTTTGTTATTTTAAATTATACTTAAATAAATAATTAAATTTAGAATAGTAGCATTTCGCGCCACATTTGCAACGCGTTCGCCGACTTTTCTAGGTCACCCTCAGCGGAATTTCCGGCGAAACTGTACCCAGCCATCCTATCATTCCACTAACCGCAGCATTAAACATTCGTTTCCCGAGCCCGAAAACTCGTCCAACCCAAAATCGCCCAGCTCTCCTTTGTATTACCCAGAATAAAAAAGCCAAGTGTCCGCTAAAGGAATATTGCTCTCTTTGAACGCCCGCGCGCACGCCGATCGAGGGAAAACCAGCGTAAAGGCATCTCCGTCGGCCCGATTCATCACTACCATTCTCTCCTCCTGTAAGAACACCTCACCTCTCGTTTCAATTCCAAAGCGAGGCCATTCGGTCCTTCCCCTTATCTCTCCTCCATATTCCTCGTGGCGAATTGCGCCGGCGCGCGCTCGGCCCTCTACAAATTGCCGAGTGTCGTGGGGGCCGCTGCAGGAGGTGTCGCACGACGACGACGACGCCGACGGCTCTTCGTCTCTGTCAACTTGTTAGAGGCCTTCGCCGCGCGACGGCAAATTTATGCCCCGATATGCCGAGCGGCGCCGAGTCAGCCGCTTGTGTCCCCCTTTTCGAGGCCGACACGCGCGCGCCCGCGGAGAGCTGGCCCCCATTGTTCGAGGGCGACTCGTGGTTCCTGTTTTGGCGGAGTGGTTGGCTTTCTTTTTAGGCGACGTGCTGGCAGGTGAAGCATGCGGGCGGAGAAAGAGCCGGCGGAATGTCCGAGATTTTGGCCTTTTTTCGATGGCGATCTGTCGAGTGATGGGACCCGCTGATGGATTGATTGACTGGAGAGTTTTTGCTAAATCAGAGTGGGTTTTAAGATGACATTTTATATTCAGATGTAATCAGTCTTTTTCTTTTTCTTTAACGTTCGAGTGATATTTCCAATGATTAAGCTGGGCAATTTAAGAGGGTTAATCGAATTTTATTATCAATGATAGTTTTCCTTTTAGAATTAAATGTCCACACGTATTCCAAATAATTTTCAAAACGCGAATCTAAAATCGTTTCTTTAAATAAGTTTCTACACAATCTTTATCGAATGATAAAATAAGCGTTCCATTTTCAAATACCATAAATACAATTGAAAATCAGACCACAGCGTTCCGCAAACTACTTTCGCCACCCATAACAAATAAAATCTCCACATCTCGGACCATAAAGCCCACCATAGCCATTCAACCGAGAAGCCAACAACACCACTGCTATCATCATCTCGAAAAATCCCCTTTGAGATGGTCCCATCCTCCCGGGGGAGCCAGACTCGCGCGAAAATTCCGTGCATCTCCTCGGAGCTAACACACTCCCAGCATCCCTGTATACACATCTCCGCGCGAAGAGGAAGTGGAGCAGTCACCTGAATACCTGGCCGCGCTGCAATCAAGCCTTGCCGTCCTCGTCTCCCGGCGAACATAACCGAGAGGAAAAGAAGTAGTTGCGTGGCGTTGGCGGCGGCTCGTTTCATCCCGTACGTGTAGCTATACCTACTTTTGCCGCCGCCACGCGGATCCCGGGGGAGCCGGCAAAAAGGCGAAAACGACAAGCGAGGGAGGGAAGGAGGTTAGTGTATCGATGCGACGCGCTGATTCTCCCGCGGCGAGCTCATTTTTCTTCGGTATCGGAAGTTTCTGCCTGGTGATTCGTTGTCTGGCGTGACAGTTTCATTTGGGAAGGATTATGTGAGTGTAGCTTTGTTCACTTTAATCTGAAGTTAATTTTTGTCGCTTCGTTAAGAGGAGGCGAAACGTGAAACGGGCTGAAGTTTAAACAAACTTGACTCTATTACCTTGGTGGCAGGGAGATATTAGATACGAAATAAGAGGTAAGAGACCATTAGCCACCAGACAGTAGACACAATCTGGATGCTCCTAGGCGCAGTATTACTTTTCATTTATTTAGCCGAAGCCGCAAGTATTACGTTGAACGTGAGACACTGCGGTTACTCTCTTTGAAACGTAACCTCTTATTTCATCGGTTTTATACCGGCTCGCTGTGCGGTCGGACGCTGACGAACTCAATGATTCGCTGAAAATTCGTTGTGTAGGAAAACTTTATGAGACTGTGCTTGCTGCAGTCTGTGTTGTTTTAACTTTAATGTTACTTTTGAAACGATCGATTAAGACAAAAATCTTCAGCAAAAATAGTTCGTTCACGCAGTTTGGGTCATTAGTGTTTAATGACTATTGAAAAAGTTTTTAGAACGAACGTTCTAATTATCTCAAAGAATGCCAACTCATTATCCTCTAATACCAACAATAAAAGACTCCAAAACGTGCAGACATTCCCGAAAGTTCCACATCCTTACGCAGACGAAAAAATCTTCAGTCAAGCAATCGTACAGTCCAGCAGAAATTAACAGCGCTCGTGCGTTTTCTTCAAGTTAATTAAATTCTCCGCAAAAGTAATGTACTCGCTGTGGGCCGGCGCTCGCTCATCCGCGAAACTCTCAGCAGCAGCAGGCCAGGGGCGAAAGTTTTAAGGACTTTTTAAAATCCATTAAAGGACTTTTTAAATCCATTGCCCGGAAGTCGTTCCTTCGCCTGCCTCCCCTCCGAAGAGTCACGAACTCGCATAATTTTTGCGCAGTTGCGCGAGCACGCGCGCCAGGAGCATGGAGAAAAATATATACGTATGCATTGTTCTTTAGTCGCCTGTGAGAGCGCAAATTGTTTTTCTTTGGAAAATTTCAAACTGTTGCGAGGAACTTGGTCCAGGGGATAAGGTACATACCGTGCGAATTGTATTTTCTTTTCTCGTCATTGGACTATGCAACGGTTTGTAGATTTTTTCCTCGTTTGTGAGATTAATTGTTGGTTGTACGATGTCGGAAATGACAAAATATGAAGATGATTGGGGAAAAGTTTGATTTTGAGAAAAATGAGGTGAGATCGATCTTGATCATCTTTGCTCGGAATTAAAAGAATTTCAATAAAAGATTAGAAAGAAACCACTCTACTTATTTAAAAGAAGCTTTGTCATAAAAACTATATAAATATCACCAATTTATTGAATTTATTGCTAATTGATAACATCAATTAATAAAACCTAATATAATTTCTTTACTTACAACCAACCACTTCTTCAATCACTGCAAAATCCAGAAAAATCTCAACCCGGATCAACGACAAATCTATCGTTCGAACTATAAAATTAATAAACGTGATTAGCCACTATCACCGCTCTCGCCTCGCCACCTTTTCAATTAGTACCAGCACGTCCAGTCAATTCCACGCGGCGCTTTTCCTTTTTCCCCGGTCTGATAAATCGCGTCCGTGGCCGCTGGAAAAGTAAAAAAAGGGCCGCACGAGCCAGACGCCGTAACGTCATCCGAGGGAAGACGCCGGGACCGGTTGCGTACGCGCTTCATTAGGAGAATTGCGTAATTACCGACAATCCCAGATGCGCGCACAGCGCCGAGCCGTAAAAACCTGTTCGTCGCGCATTATCCCGAAGCGCCTTTTCTCGCGCCTGAATGACGCTATCTAAAAAAGCTCGAGGAAGGTGGGAGAGATTTTGGAGTGCTGGAGGATTAGGTGTGTATGTAATCGTGCTGTTATAATGCAGAGTTGAACGCTAATTTGATTTTTGGTATTTTCAGGTAAAAAAGTATTGACAAAGATTTAGAAAGTCGGTAAAAGATTTTATTCGAGATTACCCGGTAATCGAGAGCCATTAAATAGAAATTATCAATGCAGCGGACGATTGCAAAACACTCGGCGTTAAGGTCTTATTACGTTTTATGAAATAAGTTCAAGAATAAGCATTGAGACATAGCAACATACAGAGACATTACGGAGAGTGATAAATAAACTTTTATAACGCGTCAAAACGGCGGCTCGTAAAATTTTAAGCGCTCGCTCGTTACGTCGTCTTCGCGCGCGCGCATTTGTTTTGATATTTACACCCGGCTAAACAATAAACTTACAAAACGCTTTTATTTAGCAACAATTTATCCCCGGCCGAAATCGAAAACATCGCATAAAAACCGACCATAAATCCGAGCCTCCCCAAAAAAGGTGATTTAGCGTCGCGCGTTAATTTTTCGGCTAGTGCAGTAACAAAAAAGTCGCGCGTGCGTCACAGAAAACCTCTCCTTTTTTTCAGCAAGCATAAAATACGCTCGCGAGCGTAAACAGTTAAAAAGCAAGCGAGCTGCACAGTTATCCGCGCACATCGAAGAGACTTCCTACGGCGCGCACGCGTGTACCTGTATTAATCTCGCTGGACCGTCGCGCTCACAAAAGAGCCGTAAAGAAAGTCCGACTTCTCTCTCCCTCGAATAAGTACTTAATCAGACCGGCGAGCCCGTTTCCTTTCTTTATTCAGGAGAGAGAGAGAAAGAGAGAAAGGAGGGAGGAGGTATACACGTAGGCTAGAGAAAAAGAGAGGGATTACGAGGAGTTTGGAGGATCGGGATTTTCAGTGGCTAGGCGGTAATGACCTGACGAGACGGGAGGGGAGTAAAGAACGCGAGAGATGAAGATAAACAGAGAATGGCCTTCTTTCGTTCGTTCGCTGAGCTCGCTCTCTGTGTGTGTGGTATTCGCGATTTTTCTGGTTTTCAAGTTTACGCGCTCGTGGTCGGTTTTTTTCATGCTAATTTTTTGTCATATTTCCCGCGCGCAAGCGGACAGGTGCAGCGGTTCTTTTTATACGACGAGCACTAAGAGCGCCGAGATAAAATTTCGTGATTTTCGGAAACTTTTTCTGTAAATTATGCATTAATTTTTTGTGCAGTCTGGTTTATTGGCTAACGATTTATTAATAGGTGAGGTGAAAAAATCTAATTTAAATCTTTGTTTTTACAAAATATTTTACAATCTCTAATCATCGCCGAAAATAAAATTCCAATAACAAACAAAATCATTAATTTCCCCCAATTCCCGACGAAAAACTACGATCAACGCAATCGCTCTAACAATCTTCCTCAAATCAGCGCTGAATAATATTCCCTTTCCATCGACGCGGATTCCCAGAGAATACAGAGAGCGCGAGGTCTTATCATTATCTCGGTCTCGAGAAAAAAATCATCATTATTCATCGGGCGGAAGAGTCCCGGCGCGCGAGGACCGAAAAGCCGCTCTCTGCCTTTGGCGCAGATATGCGCGTATATATTTCAGCGATTTGAAATTCAAATGACTAATGTATGTCCGGGATTAAGCCGCTCGGCTCTCTTCCCTCGGCTCTCGCGAAATTAGAATTGAAGATCCGTCTAATTTCGCGAAAGAAAGGAGAGCGCGGCGAGACTCCGAGCCGCGGAGCGTATTAAAAAAAACTTCAAAGTAGCTGATTACGAGATCCACGCAAATTGTCGTCCACTCGTCGCGTTCATAATTCATCGTTTCCCCGGGATTTGAATGAGAAAGCCGAGCGAGCGAGCGACTCTTTATGAACTCCGCGCTGTCTTTCCTCGTTCCGGTATTCCCTCTTTCTCTGCTTTTCTACGGGTGGTCCCTCGCGTTGCGCAAAGAAGAAAGGAAGAGGGATCCTGCTTTACGACTCTTGCAGCCGAGTTGCGATCAGAACTATGACGCGGAGAGGAAGGATGCCTGTGTTTCTCGTAGCGTTACGTTGTTTATGCGCTCTTGCGTCTTTTAGCGACGGCTGAATATTCGAATTTGTCTGATCTTTTTTATGGGGATCGTTTGTTTGTGCTGTGGATGGGAGACGTGCTTTTATTACTTAAGCGATGGAATATGAATAAAAAAGTATTTTTGAGCGTTTGGTTTTTAAATTGGAGTAGCTTCAAGCGGAGTAAAAATTGTTAGAATAGGAAAATTTGGTCTAATCTATGCACACTAATGTTATAAGTCATAAATTAATCAAACATAACACTTCAGAGCGCTTCTCATTACATCCGTAACTTTCTCATACACTTAACTCTCCACAACCGCGGCCAAACATACATAACCACACCACCTAAAGGTCCACCAAACTTTCCAAATCCACATAAAAAATTGACCGCTCCCATCGATCCATCCATCCAACTCTTACCTCTCAAACCGCATTGAACTACTCCCAGCCAAAAGCAAACCATCCAACCAATCAAAAATTTTTACCACCAAACTCTCCCATCTCCGCGTCACATCAATCAACGGCGCGAGCTCGCACTGCTACCGGTCTCCAGCGTACGCGCGTTTGACGATCGCGTCGTAAACTCGTTTCAGAGATTAGTTACGGCCGATACCCGGCCCCGAGGAGGTGCGATGCCGCGTGCGCTCTCCTAAGCCTCGTGCCGCCGGTAGCGCCTGTAATTAATAAGGAGCCGACGGCGAGGGGAATCGGCTTTTCAATCTACGTGTAATCGCCTCGGTTTCTTGCTCGATCGTTTCTCTCCTCCTCTCATCT
>JAPYZA010012925.1:0-11529 GCA_030522685.1 Eupelmus azureus | reverse complement strand
CAACTCGCGTATTACTTGCGCTGATCTGTTCTCTCCGCTCTAGATCTCGCGCATTTTTACTCTCTCCCGCATTCTCGCTGCGCAGCTCTTTTTCGCGGTCTGGTCTAACCGGCGTGCCTGGCTTTTCCTGCGCTCTCACCTCTGAGCGCGGCCAAGCCGGCGTATTTCTACAACGTCGCAAGTTTTAAAACTAATAGAGTAATGTAAGAAAAGATATTGAGACACAACAATAAAAGTCTAATTTTTAAATAAATGTGCATCAAAAATAAATTAGAAGCAATCTTTTTATAATGGAGGCTAGCATCTATCTACTTCATACAGATAAACCTCATTTAATTGCACTAATCAAAATTCCGCTACGGTATCAATCTTACTGTTAGTTCATTTCCTAAATTCAAATCGATCGCTTCTACACACCATCACACGATAAAATTTCTCGTTCGCAATATCCCCACTTCCCGTATAAAAACTATCTCGCAAAAGCGCCGACTGAAACTCTCTAGTCCAGCGTCTCTAATCGAATACCTATCGGTGGAATCCTCGCATTCCTCCCCATCGTCAAATTACCGGCCAATCAACAACTGGCCGGCATCAAGTCGTCGAATTCCATTTCCGCGCAGGATCAAACGAGCCAGCGCGCTCTCGTCGCCGTGTATAAATAAAGACGAGCCCGCCCGAGCAGCCGGATAATTCGATCGTCCCTCCCGTTTCCCTGGCTTTTATTAGCATAAGAAACTTTGCAGCGGCGATTCATAGCCTCGCGCGGACAGAGCGAAACAGATTTCGTAATCGAAGCCTCGCGTGTAACATGCCGGGGCTGGCAGTTGGATCTGGAAATTTTGGAACATGACGGGGAGCTGAGAGAGAGAGACGGAGAGAGTTGGCATTGAATATGCATTAGCATCGGCGGGCAGGCCACAAGAGAGGAAGGGCTATCTGTGAGAGGGGAGGCCGCAGGAGCATTGTGCCAACGGAATCAGCAAACTGCCCTGAATCTTCGATCCAGGAATTTCTGCTTTCTCGGTCGTCTTTGGCTTTTATGACTAAATTGTTTTTGAGGATTTATCAGTCCATGTTTTTCTGTTTAAAGAATAGATTGAATTTTGAAAAAAATGTTGCAATGTATTTAATTTATAACGGAAAAAGATGCCTAAGGATACTATAAAAATTGCCCCCACTGATGCCTATACCGCTGAATATGAATTTAAAAAGATGTATATATGTATATATATCATAAACCGATACAAGTATTTTTTCGGAGAGCTTGAAGATGCATCGTCTATTCCAAATCTTAAGTTAATAATTTTGTAGAGATCATTTAATTGGCGCGTTAAAAAAAGAACGATGCGAAGGAAGCTTGAAATATCGAAATCCAATGAGGATATAGTTTTTAAGTGTGTCGCCTATTTGAAATCTTAGCAAATTGCTAGATTTGTCTCTATTTCAAGAATTTTTTGTTCGCGCTTGAAAATTTAATACTTACTCTGCTTCCCTACATTTTGCTGAGATATTTTTTATTATTGTAATTTTTTGGAGCTCTTTCTGATATTGCGGGCATTCTCCTTTATATCCTATTTATTAGTAAGTATTGACGAATAATTAAATTCTATTTTCACAATGTCCGACCAAACTCGGGCGTTACTACTTCATGTGTAACGGTACTCGGAAATAATTCAATATTGCAAATATTTTGACTCAATAAAATATTATTAAATTAAAATCAATATTCAATATTTTCCATTAGCATTAAAATATAAAAATTTCCACTCGTCTACTCAAGCGTAACTCCTTTTAGCCAACTCTCACAATGCGATTTGACAGGAATGCGAAGATCCGCGATTGAATTATCGTAATCGTTTTCTCTCTCACTCTCTTTCTCTCGCTTTTGCCCCCATTCCTTTCCAGCGCTCCACTCAATGCTTTTCCGCTCGCTCTCTTCTTTTATATATATATATCTATATATACATTTTCCTTAACGCTTTCATCGTCGAATCTCATTTGCGCGCAAGCGAGCGAGGGCAAGCGAAACACGCGAGTCTGCGTTAACTCTTTAATTGAAAAATAACAAAAAATAGCGCGCCCAAGCTCTCTCTCTCGCCGCCCGCTTCTTCTTCTTCAATCTTATTTCTCCGCTAGGCGTTGCCTTGCCTCCGTACTTCCCTCCTTTTACTTCGATATAACGGCCCGTTCATGCACGCCGAGCTAACGGGAAGCTCGAGAAAACCTTTGGTTGGATTCGCAAGCTCTGTGTGTGTGTTTGTGTGACTGGAGGTGTGTGCGTAGCTTGAATTGCATTTTCATTGAAATTTTAATTGATGGAAGGCGAGTTATTTCCGAGCGAGGGCGCCGGCACGAGGATGATGTTGAATTTACGATCAACGAGAAGTTTGAAGCTTGATTGTATTATATCTTGAAGTTTAAAATTCATTTCGGAAAAGCAGAATTGTTATTTTTACGTGGATTAAAATAGTATTTTTAATTTCGCTCACGTAAAATAATAAAGCTTCAATTTTTTATACGATTTCCTTGGCACACGTTAACCCAATTCCTTTTAATCCTCATTGTAAATTATCTCGCGTGTAACCTAATTCTAATAATCCGCACGATAATCGTTTTCGTAACAATATGCCACACAATCGTCATTCCCCAGCAGTACTAATCAGAAATACAACTCGGCAAAGCTACGCTCTCAATTACAAAAGCCACAGTAGGAAGCTCCACACGTAAGAGCCACAGCCAATAAAGCAAAACTTACTCTTTGTCTACACGCGCGCGCAGCTTAAGTCGTTACGCTGCCCTCAGCGCGCCTACGTTTACATCTCGAGTGATTCCGATCCGATCGTTAATTCGAGCTTTCTCTCCCTCTCTCTCAAGCTCATAGCTTGCGATGTGCGTACACATTCCGCGAACAAAGAGAGCCACTCGGGCCGGATCTAAAGTCGCGTAACCCGCCGCTGCGCGCACGTGTCCACGCTCGTGTATATGCAGTCGTATACGCGCGCTGCGGAGGGACGCGAGGTGAGCTTAGGCACGCGCTCGCGCGGCTCGTTCCACGTGAAGTTGACTGCCGGCCGCGTAACGCCGGGTCAAGAGTTTAAGAGCGGCGAGGGGTCCGAGGAATTTTCGTGGAAGAGATGGAATGAATTTTTAGGAGGGTGGGGGGATAATGTTTTTGTGGGCTTTGGGTTTGATGATAGTTTAATTGTCGAAAGATTTTCTGATTGCTTATCGTGTGAGGTGAAAATTATAGATGGTAGTTTTTTTATTTTTGAAGGGATTGTGATCTTCCACGATTATTATTATTTTCGACTGAGGAAGTTTCAAAAATGTAATAACTTAGAGATAAGAAGCAAATTATACTTCCTGGTTAAAGCGTGAAGTGAATTAAAAGATAGCTGAAAAATTACTTTTACAAAATTTCGAAAAATATAAGATCGGCCATTAAAATCATATTAACAATGCATATTTTATCTATTTTTCTTCTTCAAAAGACTTAAAAATTCTTCATTCAAATCCATAAGTTGGAACAATTTAAAATTTCCAGCACTCACGAACTCGTACCCAGCCCATGGAACAGCCCACATTTATACACACACGCAACCAGGCCGAAGAGAGAGAGAGAGGCAGAGGGAGACACAGAGGCTCGCGAAGCCGGCTTTAAAGTTCGATATTACCTTGGCAGAGGTCCACCGGCAATCTTATAACTCAGGCCGCTTAGGCGCACTTGAGCTTTAACGCGCGAGATTGCCCCGGATGAATGCATGGCCCGTTCCCCCCTCTCTCTCTCTCCCTCCGGGTTATCCTTATACCTGTTTTCTCCCTCTCTCTTTCAGCGATATGCGCGCCTTTGTCACGCAGCGGCTGCTGCTTTATTCGCCGCTTTACGCCGCGCGGCGATTCTCTGTTTTTCAATCGCGTCCCTGTTTCTCTTTTATGGACTCTATGCGTGTGTACCCGTGTGTTTATGGTTGGATATGAGCTGCTGAGAGAGAGAGAGGCTCGAGGGTGGATCGAATTTTGCGAAGGGATTAAGAGGAGCTTTGAACTGTTGAGGGTACTTTGGGGCTGCGCGTGCTCTCCGGGTGTTAATTCGTGGTTAGGTGCTCGTGGTTGCTATATGAATGTTTTATTAGAGGATATCGATTACTAATGAATTTCCGGGGATAAGCTGAATCAATAGGTCCTTATTAATAATATTCCTTCATCAATAGATCCTTATTGATAAATCCGATTGCTTTCGATTAATTGGTTACTTATTCGACATAGCTGTACGATTTTTCTTCGAAAGATGCGAGAGTTTTAAAAAACGAGCTTTCGTTAAATGAAATAACTTTCACAAGAATGTATATTAATCTGAAATCAAACCAATCTTAGCGTAACCTGAATTACTCAATCACCACAAAAATTCAAGAATCCCGAGCCCTCGAAACCTAAACTTTAATAAGCCTGTCCCGGCCATAATAACTTCTAAAATTGAAATCCCCAAAGTTTTCAATTAAAAATCCAGCCGTAAAAACAAAATGAGCCAACCCGAGGCTAAATTTCCAGCTGCGCGCATTCAAAACCGAACGAGAGCCTCGCGGCCGAAATAAAAACGCGTAAAAGCCAGTTCCAAAAGGAAATGAAGTTTTAATGAAGTTTTGCGCCTGCTCTCGCGGAATACACACTTTTCACATGCGATGCCACGCGCGCTGGCCGCGGCAAAAAACGCGCCGTATATATCCTCACGACGTACGCGCCGTTAAAATTTCAAGCCCGTGTGAAGCGCTCACCTATATACGTATCCTCGCATGTACACAGCTCTCTTTCCATCCATATACGCTGCTTTCACGTGTTTCAGCGCGATCGCGTAAAAAAGTTCGTGACAACCGAATGCGCCGGGGCGCTTTCCTTCTTTTTCAGCGCGCCCAGGTAAATAACCCCTCCGAATTATCGCGGAGTTCGGAAAGGCGCGGGTAGGCGAATACTTTTGGCAGCTGGTGTGCTATATGGGAGAGCTAGAGGGCAAGGTTCCGATTCTCCGGGGCGTACTCTCGCACAGTAGTGGTAGCGCCGGACGAATCGACCGGTGCAAGTAAGTTTAAGTTTAATTAACGTGCCACATCGAATCCGAAGCTTTCGCTGGCTCTCTCTCTCGCTTGCGCGGGAGCCGGTGTAATCGACGTTGGGCTGTAGGGTCGGCTTTTATATAGCGTAGCCCGCGGCGGTGAGCGTCTGCCGGATACTTTAATTTACCTTACTTTCGCGAGCGGCCGGGAGCGAAGCCCGCCCCGATTCATTTGCTTTGTTTTTAACCTGCCCACTCGGCGTAAATGAAGCGAGCCTAGGATGCTGGCTATATGTGTGGGCCGTAGTTACCCTTCAGATTAATGCGTTGGGAGAGTTGAGCAGTCGATTTTTATTAACTAACGATATTGGTTTGGTCTGTTGGGGATTGGGGAAGCTATTGGGATTAGTAGAGGAATCGAAATGAATGAATATTATTTAGTTTTATTGGCAAACAAAGGATTGCAGAGTTTGAAAATACAAAATTTTACTGTGATCGAGTTTGTTCATATCTTTAATTCTGAAATTTTTTTTTATTTATAGTTTTGCTTTTTCTTTTCTGATAGCTTGTATATTTTTACAGTAGAAAGGATTTATTTTTTAATACTTATAGCTTTATCTAATATCATTATATAAAGAACTTAGCACATTTTTTATTCATCCTTCTGTTTATATCTTTTCGATTAAAGAAAAAGCGCGCCAACAAGATTTCCAAATTGTAACAAATCAGTGAAAAATACCCCCCACCCCAACGTTTAATTCTCCAAAAGTACTAAGAACCTATTTAGCAACATTCCGTCCATCCCTCCCGTCATCCATTTCAACTGCACAATTCTCTCCACCATCGTCCCACCAAAGCCCCCAATTAATATTTTAATTAACCTATAATCACCGAGACTAATCTCCCAGTCAAGACGTCGTCGTTTATCCTCAGCCTCATACACCCTGCACGAAAGCACAAATTAATTCCATAACAATCACTCGGCCGATCGGGCCTCTCCGCGTACCCCTCGCCCTATCGCCTCGAACGATCGGATTGTTTCGAAGACCAGCGGATATCTCGTGCAGCCTGCATATATACCTACACCCTATAGCCTCTCCAGGCTCGTGTAGATGTTCGTGCGGTGCCGGCGGCATCGGCCGCATGTTGCGTGCATGCACGCCAGGTTAAAAGTCGTGTGTGCGGCCTCAGGCTCGCTGCCAGGACCTCGTGTAAAGCCGTCTGCGATATAATAAACCGCGACCAAGCCTTATAAATTATAGCCGAGGCGCGCGAGGCGCTCTTGGTGTATTGAATCGTCATTACTTGGGGACTTGAGAAGGTTTTTGCTTGAGGGATTTTTGGGGGAGGTGATTTTTTTGGGTGGAGTGGATCGGGTTGGGGTAAAGTTTTTAGAAGAGTTTAAAAAGGTGAGCTGATCTGGCTTGTTGGGCGAGCGGTAAATAATGAAGAGGCTGGTTTATCGACTGGAATTCAGCAGCTTCAGTGGCTGATTTTTCTATTTGCCTTCATCCCCAAAATTTCGTTTACCTCACCACTCCGCCAACGCCGCGCTTATTCAATTTTTCGACTCTCGAAATTGAAGCGAAAGAGAAAGCACAATATCCGTAGCCGGCGGCATCGCGTGACAGAGCCGCATTATAGCAGAATTTTACCGGCGCGCGCGCGAGTTTTGATTCAGATTATTTGGAAATGCGGCAAATCCGACTAGTTTCATTACACGAGGGGGCGCGCAGGAATAGCTGCTTATCGGCCCGCGATCTTAAAATTCCGCAGCCCTCGTATCAGCCGCGGTAAATCACAATTTATTCAAGCAGCTCGCGAGCGCGTGAAAAAGCGCGCATAATTCGGGAAGGCGCCGCATTAGAAAGTGGGTCATCGACTAATGATGCTCACTTGGAGCGCGGGGCTAGCTCCTCGCCTCGTCCCTTTTCCATTATCGCCAGGGCGATAATCGTATAATCCGTAGTGCGGGAATTTTGCGGATCTTTATCGTCGAGGTAAGGAGAGGACGCGCGGTCGGCCCGCGCAGTTAAGGATTAATTCGACTTTTACATCTCGCGTCTGCGCGTATTATACGCGAGCACGAACGACTCTCGTTTTCGCGCTGGGAGAATGGATGAAAAAAGCCCGCTGACATCGGGATTATTGGGCGCTTGTTTTTTTTTTTAATGGAAGCTCGTTGCGGATCGAGACGAAAAACTGGGATTAAAAAAGCCCCTCAACTTTTTAATCGAGATAATTCCTTAAAGCATCAGTTTCTAGGGATCCCTATAATTTTCATAAATCGAGCCGGCCGTAATCACTTACCAAAATTATTCCAAGCGATCGTTCAGCCGCTAGTTTTTCCGGCCAAGAATCACGCTCCTCCTCCGCGCGGGCCGAGCAGTAATTAAGAGCACTTTTTCCCAGAGCAAACCGCGAGGCGGCGCGCAGTAGATTCAGCCTGCCCCCGTCCGACGCGAGCGAATAATTTCTCGCCCTCCTCCCGCGCAAACAAATAAAAAAGCCGCGCGCGGCTGCATAATAATTTCCCGCTCCTCGCTCTCTCTCTCCGCGCTAAAAACTTTCGCTCTTCGCCGCACTACTTTTTCCCAGCGCACGTGCGCGCGCCTGCCCTTAACGAGCGCGCAATAATTTTTATCTAATTTCGCTCTCTCCTGGCGCGAGCTCTCTTAAAGGCTGAGCGCAGGCGCATGGTGAAGACGTCGGAACTATAACTACCTTAGGAAACAAACAATGAGAGAGAGACAGCTGCTGCGTGACGTCGTGCCTCGCGGACAGACTCTTAGAGAGCGAGATAGTTGAGTACTTTCGAGATTGGCAAGTAAAGTGGATAGAAAGGCTCGGCCGGGGGCCGCTTCACTGGCTGCCTTTGTAATAAAGTCTAAATATTGTTTCTAAGGATCCTGCCGAGCTGTCGACAGGCGCGCCAGCTTCACTGGCTGCTCCCTTGCCTCAGCCTTCCGGTACACACTGACGGCGAGCTAAAACGTTAATATTTCGGGATTGGCCTCGATCTTCTTCCCTTGGCCTTTGCCAGAGCTAGTTACAACCGGCTCGTCAAATAAGTCTTCTTCACAAAAGAGTCTCTTACACGTAGATCATTAAACATGAATATATATTTTACATTATGTTTACATAAATCAAAAGTCGATCAAACTACGTTAAACCAAAAGCTACAAGCACACACACCGGCGCTCGCGCAGCGCAAACTAGGCCCTCACCCCCCGGCGGCGGCTCAATTAGCGCCCCGGCGACGATCACGTTTTTGGCAACGTGATATCGCGCTCACGCGTTATTACGTGCAGCTCGCGCACTCGCCGGCAGAGCACGAGCAGAGAGTATATAAGCGCGCGCCACGGGGGGGTATATAACGCTTAATTGGCGAGGCCGCGCTCAGCCGCTGATATTCGACGAAACGATCTCGAGTTTGCCCCTACGCGCTGCTATAATATGCGCGTACACGTGAGCGGGCTGCTTTGATGGAAGCTAAACATTCCGCGAATTCGATTCGCAGTCGCTGGCTGCGTTTAACTGTCGTCGATGAGAGCGCGGCGTTGTTGAGCGCGAGTCGATCGGGAGAGCGATTATGATGTGTGACCTGGGTCGTTGACTGGAGGGCTGATTGTTTGGTGTGGATGGATTAAGAAGCACGATGAGATGCTTTTGATTCTCCGAGAGGTTCTTTGAATAAAAATGATAATTTTGTGGGAGAAATCAAGAAAACACTATAATTTAGCTCTGTACTTCGCTAAAAAAAAACAATTGTATATAACATGAAAACATAAAGTTATGTATAAAGTACCTTGCAAACCCTTATTCACAATATTTCCGAGATGCGCGAACATAATACTTCAACTTAAACAATCAGCTTAAAACAATTGCCAGCACAGCGACAATTCGCAATCGAAATTTTCACTTGGAATTAATTACGGTCTACCTTGCTCTTTGGAATTTATTGCCTCCCAGCGAGCCCTCAAAGAATAAACACTCAAATTACCTCCATTTCAAAGGCACGATTCCCCCCATCCTCACTCGAAGGATGAGAGAAAAAAAAGAAGTCAAAAAGGCTCAGGGCGACAAGACAGATGTAAAAGATAGGGCAAATAGAGAGAAGGGCAAGAAGAACGAGATGCGCTCAATGACGGAAGTACCGAGAGCTCGCGTGCGCGCGCGACGAGGTTACACAGGTCGAGCTGGAGCTCGCGCGATTCTAGCCGCGCACAGAGAGAGCGGTGGGGTGTTGCTAGGTTACTAGTTTCGCGTCTTCGCCGTGGAGAAAGCGAGATAGCGCCGTTCCGCGAATCGACGTTTTCTCTTAAAACGGCCGAGAGAGAGAGAGAGGAACACCGCGGTAGAGGAAACCTTAACTGTTCTTTGTCCCGCAGTGTAACCGATTTCCTTGAAAGGCTCTCTCTCTCTTCTCCTTCTTTCTCGCATACCCGCAGACTTTCTCGTTCTTTCTCTTCGGGCTTTTCGAAACTGAGGCTACTATACGCTTGGCTCGCCATTGTCTCGTCCTCGACCTTCTTTCGGTGATTTCTCTCTTTAAGCGCGCCCTTCTCTCCCTTCCCTTTGGACGTCTGCGCTTGCTCCGAAGCCAACTGTAATTCTACAAAACAAATCGAGCTCGCTCGGCTGGTTTTTCATATTTATTTTTCTCTTCCCTCCTGTGTTTGGTCTTCCATGTTTATTGCGAATTTGCAGTGATAAATCCAGCTTGCAGATTCAAAAGTCTGTTTGCTGCAAAAAATGTTTTATATTTTGTCGATCGAGAGAGAGAGAGAGAGAGAGAGAGAGAGAGAGAGAGAGAGAGAGAGAGCTTTCTTTTTTGAACAGTTTGTGAAAAATTTATATACAGTCGTATTACGTGAATTGAGAAAGGTAAAATTTTTTTTTACTTTTTCTTTTTTCTTTCATATATTTAGGGAACTGCATTCTTTCAACGTTAACACCTTCATCACCGACTCGAAATACAATATTTACCATCATGTTTTTTCAAAAATTTAATTTTTTACTTTGATAAAGTTTTTTAATAAAACGAAGGAGAAGAAGGTAACATTTAATTATAAAATTAAGTATATATAATTTTCAATCTCAAACAATTATTCCAACTTAAAATTCAAGAGCAGGTGCTATAGCGTCTTGAAGGCTTCAGCACTTTAAATATTAGACAAGAAATTTAGCATATGTAAAGTTGTATATTTGCCTTATCTGTTTTGTTTAAAGTTTCTATTTTGTAAAGTATAAGTTTCTACTTACCTATTTTGTTTAAAGTTAGAAACGTAATAATTCACTTACTTTTTTATTCGCTTTGATAATGTTCATGTACGTAATACTGCTGGTATTACCATAAAAGAAAATGTATACCTTTGGTGTAGATGGCTGGGTTTGTATTCATACGATATTTTAGACGATAAATAATAAAGCCTTCCGGAGTAATTTTGCTTATTATACGTTCTTAAAACTGTTTTATATTATGTTAAAGAAACAGTGTTTGATTCTCTTGAAGTTTTTATCTCAGCTACTTTATGTTTTATGGGGTAATATAAATTGTATTTTTATTTAAACAAAGTAATATGCATATATAAAAAAGCATAGATTTGCGTGTTGAACTATATTTATGCTAAGTATATACTTTTAATTTAATATTATTAAATTTAGTCAATTGATAATTACGTCATTTTATTACTTTTTTTACTGAAACTAAATAAATACTAACTAAATTATCTTAAAAAAAACATCTGCTCACACTGTAGATATCGCTTTTTTTTTAAATCTGTATAATATATGTCTATCAGAATATTCTTTCTTTTCTTGATTCAAGCCACCTGAGAATAGCTAAAAGATAAAAGATTCATTAAGATTCTGAAAAGATTTATAGTATCGATTCATTTTTATCCAGGTCAGGTTTTTCGAATATATATTGGAAAAGAATGACGACGCCTCAGTAACTCAACAACAGCACTTCTTATAAAGACGCAATCATTTAACTTAACAAAACAGATTATATTTGTTCATACCCATAATCAGCATCACCAGCAATAATTCTAACGCACAAACTTTCCGAAAATACGAATTTCAGCTTTTCGACACCACATACCTCACAAAATATCCGCACCTACAGCTCCCGGCTCGTACCGAAACGGCTCCCACGAGGTAAAATCCCATAAACCGTTTTCGGGCTACACGCACTAGTCAGTGGTAACAGGTTGCTTTAATGCGACCGCACGCCGCGGCACATGCGGAAGAAGCACCACGCACTCACTCTCGAAAGAGACGAGCGCGGCTGTATCGCCACGTGCAAGACCGAAGAATCGCGAATCGCTATGTTAAACAGCGATGGTCGCAGCTGCTGCGGCCCGGTGATCGATCGTTTCGGTTGCGTCCCTCTGGGGGATCATCCGTTTTTTTTTTTTTTTTTTTTTTTTTAAGATCCTGGTGCCGTGTTTTATATTTTTTCGCTGAGTCGTTGTTTG
>JAPYZA010012918.1:0-12679 GCA_030522685.1 Eupelmus azureus | reverse complement strand
GGTTCTCCGGAAAGAAGATAGGCATCGAATATTTGTCAGCAACTACCCTCCCTCTCATTATCCCTTCGCCTCCATTTTCTCTCTCTCTCTCTCTCTCTCTCTCTCTCTCTCTCTCTCTCTCTCTCTCTCGCTCTCTATCTCTCTCTCTCTCTCTTTGAAGCCTATATTACGAAAGCGCTCACAGAATCTTTCGAGCCGATAGCGCAGCTCGCAGATTTTCACGTGCTTACTCCCATTGTCAAAGCGAAGAGATAATCTCGGAAGCATCGACGTCGCGCCCGTTATTCATTTGCAACGAAGAATCTGCGCTCGATCGCTTTGCTAAAAAAAAGCGACGGAGGAAGGGGAGACAAAAAGCGAAAAGAGAGAGACAGAGAAAGAAAGAAGATAGCGCCGGAGTACAAGAATGGAAAAAGAGCCGGAGTCGGCCGTTATATTGTCAAAAGCAGGCCCCGGGAGTCGAGCTTAAATCGAGAGGCGCGCGCGCTGGCTCTTGCGAAGAGATACCTGAGAACGATAAAAGAATTATTCGTCTCGTATCTGCGCTGAGGCCCCTGCCTTTCTTCCCGCTCGCTGCCAATGGAAATCGTTATATTAAATAGCATTTGGTACAAAAGGCGCGCTGGTAGGTTCGCCCCCCCCCCCCCGCCCTGGCTTGCTGGAATTATCGAGCTTTTCGACGGGCCTGCGCGCCCGAGGACGTCTTCCGCTTGGGCCGTTGTTTGCCGAGAGACGAAATTTTCCGGTGCATTATCGGCAAATGGAGGCTCTTTTCGCCTTACTTATTTTTACGATGTAACGATTGTGTTATTGCGAGGATCGATTTTCGGTCGGAGATGTGTAACGATGCTGGGGTATTGGAGGAGTGGTATCTGCAGGTCTTTTGGCAGTCGCGGATAGTTTGAGAGGAGATGTCTATTGGGTACAGAGTTGGGTAGTTTTTATGTTTTGGAAAATGCATTTGTGCCTTTATTAGCTATTGTATTTTTTCGTTTATTTTGAAAACTTGATTTTTTTAAAAGCATTGTAAAATTGATGGGTCAAAATGTTTTTAAAGATAAATAATAAATCTAAAATCACATTTATGTAACAGTAATAGAACACTTATTGCGAAAACGTGAAACCATATTTTTTTTTTCTACTGAATATTTGAATTGGTTTTTTCATAAAACGTATGCTTGTCTATTTGTAAATCTCAGCACGTACGGAACCGTTGTAATATGAATCTCTAATATTTTTGGAATATTAAAAAATTCTAAATTTTATTCGAAACCAATAGTCGTAATGCTCGCGCAACACGAATATTCAATTCAATATTCAAATTTTTGCAAGTTGCGCTAGAATATTTGACGATTGCTTCCCGCCATATATTTTTAATTATTGGTCATTTTATTACTATATTTCCAATTCTATTTTCTCACATAAAACAACATTTGATTAAATTCTAAGTCATAGGTCGCCTACTGCGTTACACATGTACATTTATTTATTTACATATATACATCATGTTTGCTGACCTGCACTTGATGAATTCGCCGTGTTTAAACAACTATTCGCCGTCGCGTATAGCTTCATAAATCTCGTGCAATCATGAAACAAAATAATAATATAATACACGAATCCAGCAGCAGCTTTGAGACAATCAAGCAATTCTAAAAGCTATTTTCCGAGGATTAATTAAGCTCATTCCCATTTCAAGCGCAACTTTAACTCCCGCATCAAAAATTCATAATCCAATTTACCCATTCTTAACATTCTAAACCAATTCCACAACCCAATAAAACCCGACAAACTCCCAACCTCATTTCTAATCCAATCACCAAACAAACTCATCGCCACAGTATGAACACCCTCCCCCCCCCCCCCCCCCCCTCAAATCTGGACTCAGACCCAGCGCGCGCAGGTGTATCGTCGCGGCGCTAAAGCACATTGCGGCCGCCAGCGCATATTTACCCAGCGCGCCGCAAAGCTCGGTACACACACGCACGAAGCTGTTTACCGAGGAGCCGCGGAAAGAGCCCAGGGAGCAGAACGCGCGACGCCCGGCGTACAAACGGCACAGCTCGACACACTCGCCTGTGTATACCTCCGCGTGTAATTATGCGCTCGACTCCTCGTCTTTGTGCGGGCGGAAGGCGGCGATGAATATCCGGCTTCTTTCGCCGGCTGGCTGGCTTCGCATTGACTCGCACCACTTGAAGGAGGGACGTGTTTGCGCAACGGCGACGGCTTTAACGCCGAGGCGTTATTAAGTCGAGGCCCATTGTTGCCGATGTTATGTGCGTCGTGATTAATTTGAGTTGACGAGCTTGTGTTTCCGGGAGGTTTTGTGGCCGTTGAAATTAAAGTGAGGCTGTCGGAGCCGGCGCATGCGGGTGTAGCTGTGGGCTTGATTAAATTAGAGGAAGCGTAGGCTGGATTGCGATTTCGATTCGCGAGTTGCGAGTGTTGTTTACGTGTGAGAATTTTTTTTTTTCTGGTATGAACTGGCTGGTGCGAGTGGCGAGCGGCTGAGTTTCAGTTAATGTTAATAAATTGAAACGTTCGTTCGCCTTTGGAAACGTCTGGTTTTGATTAAACGATGAAACTTTTTGTGGGGTAGCTAGATTGTATAGGCGCTGTTTGTTAGCGATGCTTGAAAATAAATGAAACAGAAATAAAAGATCGCAATTTTGTGTTTATTAGGTAACGATAAATAATTAATAAAATACACATTATTTTCCTTTTGAAAGGATTTTTTTTAACTCTTGGAGCTTTCTAGTACAAAGAATTAATAACTTATTCAAAAATATTTGTATTTATCACGCGAATAATGCGATTGCTTTTTATGATATATAATACACGTTTTCATGTTTTCGTGACTTGATAAAACGAATAAGCCAAGTTTTGCCTCTTCATAAATATTTATTTCAAAGCCACGGTAATATTGATCTCTACGATTTATATTAATGTGGATAACTTTATTTATGATGAAAGAACTTTGAAAACATCACTTACTATAGACCAAACAATGCTTTAAAATCTTTAATTCCTAATTAAAGTAAATCTCCATTCAAAACTTTAAAATTAAAAGAAAAAAAAACTAAAACTAATAAACAAAAACCCGTCTAATCTTCACAATCAACTCTATAACAACCTTTTTAATACCTCCCTACAAAACACCCCGGCCGACCCACTCGCGTGCCCGGCAAATATCGGAAGAACAGCGCCACTAATTCACGCGTAACGCCCAAAGCCATAATAACGGATCGAAAATATAATTACCTTCACCGCAATCGCGCCCTAACGTATCTCTCCTCCTCCATTTGCATTCTCGCTTTGCAACTGCTAATTATTCGCCGACTCCACCTTCTCCTCCTTCCTTTCCCGTGCAGTCCGCTCGCCTACATGCAGCCGATCTCACCCCTTTAATCAAGCCCCATTTACCGATCGCCTCTGCAATCATATACGCTGCACGTGCAGCCTGGCTTTCTTCCCTCTTCTCTTCCTTTTTCCTTCCACCTGTTTTTTTCTTTTTCGCGAGAATTCCAATACGACCTTGGCGCCTTCGATTGTGTTTGGCCAACTCGAATGATCAAACTTTTCTCGTTTTTTTTTTCTGCGAGAAAGCCAGCGTCTGTGTAGCGTTGAATGCCGATAGCCCGGGGTATCCCTTTTTTGCGTCGCGGCATCCTGTTTGTTTCGTTGAGCTTATGTGCTTCTCGTTCGATGAGAGTGAAAGAAAAAAGGGGGAGATCCGAGCGGGAGGAAATGATGGAGCTATACTGTGGTGATAGAAAAAAAAAGTGAACCGTCTTACTTGGGGCTCGTATTAGGGCTAAGTACATATTGCCAAGGTGCTTGATGAGGTTTACGCAAGCTACATTACGTGTGCTAATGTAGCTCGTGTTAGGATTCGAGTGTTGACACAAGCTCTACGTATAACTGTTGAATTTAATAATATTCCGCTTCGCGCGTAATAATTTCCCAGCCGAGCAAAAGTTTTAATTTAAAAAAAACAAACGTCGAAGCGCGACGACAAAAAGGCACTTACGCCGTCGCCATAACGCGCAGCGGCGGCGGCGACAAAAACTCGAAAATCCAAATAAACAATAGCGCGCAGGGCCACAAAGCTCACACCGAAAGCCCGCGTTATAACCGAAAAAGCTCGTCAATAACCGCGCTCGCGCAAAAACGCAACTCGGCATCGCGCGAAAAAGCATTTGGCGCGCGCGCGCGCGCGCCGCGAGTGCTCTAAATTCATTAGAGCGGCCGCGAAATGAAATTGTCAGAACGCGGCCAATAACAATTACCAGGCGCGATATTGCGAGAGCGCCAGGCAATCTCGGACGTACAAGGCTGGTTACACGCCTGCTAATGCGATGTCAAAGTTATTATTATCAACGTGTAGCTGGGAAATTGGCCTCCCCCCTCTCCGCGTGCGACAAATCGCTTGTTAACACGGAGAGCGCCGCGAGAGAGAACTGTTTTCCTCGATCTGGCGATAAATATTTAGTCGACTGAATTTTCCGGGGCGAGAGTAGGTGCGTGATTTATTAAAGCGCTAATCGGGCCCTGGGAGGTGTTATCAGAAAGTAAGTTGTTGCGGCGTGGGAATAAATGCGCGGGGCGCGGGGATGTACGGCTGGTAATTATAACGCCGCTGTAGCCTGGAGGAATTAATTTGGCGAGATTGTAAGCGATTAATGCGCTCCTGCTGGGGGGGATGGGGAATCGCTGGGCTTTGGTATTACGAGTCATAATCGATTAAGTTTAACGAGTGCTTTGGCCATTGTACTTACGCGATTAAAGTAGTTAACGTGGGTGTGAGTTGAGAGTGATGTTAACTTTTTTTAAGGTGTGTTGGTTGGGGATAGTTTGCGTGCTTGATAGGGTGGTATTATTCGTGATTAAGTAGTAATTGTAATGGATGACGGGTATTTTTTAGTGATTACTGGGTATTTATTAAATAAGTTGTTTTTTTGTGAAAGGGTGATAATTAAAGAAAATTTGATTTGTTATCGTTGCATTTAATCTTTTTTTAATTTTTTGCCGTTATAGTGCAGAAATTACAGTATTTATCGATGGCGCCGTTATTTCTTATGATTTATAAATTGTATAATCGTGATTTCTACAAAGTATTCTATTGAAAGCAGATATTTTAAGAAAATTAATCGTTATACCATTTACTCAATTTATAAAAGCAATAAATTAGCCCCGCACTATTTCGAGAAAATTTTATAAAAGATCCAAAAATATTAAAAGAATTATTGTACTTTGAGAACTGTCACAGTATGTTTGCTTTTTACAAAAGATTACAGTTAAACTTGCTAAAGATTTATATAGATTTTGGATAGTGGCAATGCATCTTTACTGCAATTTACACTGTTGTAAAGTCTAAAATATTGTACGTATAAGCAATTAATAATGCGATGGTTAACGTTACAATCGACCATTTACGAGTCACAAATCCTGCTTTTTGTAATTGCTACTGTACAAATGCTGGCATAAGCAGTGATAATCTCCGCTCCGAAAGCTATGTGAAAATTGATATACAACCGCGATTTTCATAATATATAGTATTTGAGTTTTTAAAAGAAATCGGAAACGAAATAAAATAGACTGTACACTTATTAAACTGAATAAATCTTGTAAAGATATGGAAATATTACGTAAATTAAGTTCTATAAAAAATATTGATAAAAAAATGTAACTAATAATAATGAAACTTATAAAAACGAAACAATACACATTACAAAAAGTTAATTGATGAACGTTTTCATCATATCCTAATAATCAGAAAATAACATTTTAAATCATACTACAATCCCTCCAAAAAAAAAGATAACATTAAAAACGCGAAATTTTCCATTTACCCCCAGTAAAAAACAAATTTGAAAACCAATAAACCACTTTCCATCCAGAATTAAAACCTCTCCGGATTCCCGGAACACCTGTTATTCTCCGCTTTTTTTACCCACCAAATCATTTATCTCCCGATACTCCGCGCCGCGTATGAATAATACGTCGTTAGCCCGCTGCCCTTTTACCCCAGCGCCACGTGCAACCCACGGGGAGGGTGTTCATTTCAATAATTAATAACGTTATCGCGGCCTTCGCGGCCGGATATCGCGCTTTGTAGCAATAATCGTCGGCCCGCTCGGCAAATTCATTCGGTATTTTACCGTTTACGCGCTCGTTCGTATATATCACGCCGGCTGTCAATATATATAGCCTGCAGAAAAGTGGCCCGGATACGCATTTGATAACGCGCGCTTTTGACGCGAGGGACGCCAGGTAAAATAATAAATCGCGTCCGGCCGACAAATCGTTTTGGTTTATTTTGTTAATTCGAGCTGGTTTGGTGGTCTGTACGTGTATATCTGATTGCTCGCGATGACAGGGGGTAAAAAGGGCGATAGGGATCGCTGTTATAGGGCCTGAGTTGTGGGAGTAATGGTTCATAACTGTTAATTGCTCACGCGATGTACTGGGGCTAATAGGACTAAATTTCGAGAAATTTTTTGGAAAGAAGTGCGATCGTTAACAACTTTAATAGAATTATGGTTATTCTGTACATATTTAGATTCATAATAGAGATTAGCTTCACTTTATTTTATTAACATAACGACTGTAATGGCGAGAAGCATAAATTAGAAAATAAATATCTATTGTGTCCAGGGAAATATTGTAGGAATCATTAGATACTCAATGTGCCTTTATATACACTTTTTATTAAAAAAAAGTATTCGCAATTCGAATTGAACTAATATTAAATTGAAGGATTATCGTATTTTATAGTTTGTTCGCTAGACTCTAGGATCGAATTAGTAATATCTACAGAAATAAATTTGAAATGCTCTTAGTACTGATTAAAAAGGTACCTGCTTATCGATCCTTTTTGTCTTAATTATCTTGATTACATAAATGCTCAGAAAAGAAACTCATTATTGTTTTTATTTGTTTTAACAAAGGTCGGCGTGACCTAATAATTTACAGAGTCTTATCCAGAGATTGTATTTTTTGCCTTAGATCAACTAGAAAGGACAAAAAAACGTATCCGATAAGTGTTCTCTTGTTACGTAGGAAATTAATACCTTCATACTCTAAAAGAATATAAAATGATTTTTATGAAATAATAAGAAAATTAATTAAAGTTGTAAAAAAATAGCACTTATAAGAAGCTTCGATCGCCTTTCAATTTTAATTATAAAAGCAACGATGCCTGAAGAAGGAATACAAATATTTTAATTATTATTTTAAAAAATATCAATTTTTTAAAATAATTATTATACTGTAAAGATTTTCAAAAAGATTAAAAAGATTTTCAACAAAGAAAAAGGATTTATAGAACTAAAGATTTTTGCTAAGAAATATGGTGAATGTAGTTGGATTAACAATTAACAATATTTTAAGAAATGGTTTTTCGGTTGTATAATTAATTATTAGATGTTTTCAAATTTCGAAAATATTAACAATAGTACATATTAGTGATATTTTTATTTCATTTCCTTAAGTTATTTTTCATTATTATAATTTAGCATTTAAATTTTAAATTAAATTATATTACGGGTAAGTAGTAATGGCTTAGTTGTGTCAGACATCTCACATGTGTTGTAACTCCAATATAAGGCAACTACGAAATATAGTATACACTTGAAACGTAACTCGTTAATTATATTATTAAGTATTGCGTGAATGAATCATATCCTAAGATCAATCCTAACAAGACATGATATGATATAATTTATTTAACATTTATGAAAGAGCCATACACCAACTTATCTGCATTATATATATATGGAAAATCAAATCACAACTTTTCGTAGCAACTCCATAAAACTTTCTTTCCCTTATAAACCACAATCCACTCGCTAAAAAACTTCTCACACAAGCACCTCTCAGCCACGAGATCTCAAATCGTACGCCGCATCGAAAACGAGCAGCTCATCCGAGCATCTCAAGCACCCACATTTATTCCTCAACACCGAATAACCCCATACGAGAAAGCGCGAAATTGAGTCCAGAACGCGACGAGCGAGCCAGCTTATTGGACCTGAAGTCACCAACTGCAGTCTAATTGCGTGCGTGCGATCGTTCCGGCTGGGTGTACGGGTTTCATTGCACTATAGCAGAGAGAGAGAGAGAGAGAGAGAGAGAGAGAGAGAGAGGGAAATGTCGCGTGGACAATGACTAGTCGAAGTCAATCGCGGTGAGATGTGGAGGTGTAGCTTTGTTACCGGATGGCTGTGGACGAACGGCGCCGCGAGGTGGAATCGTGGGAATGTGCGTTCATAGGGGCTGGATTGCTGGAGGAGGAATTTAAGCTTGGGGTGTTGGGCGAAGGTTTTGGAAAGAATGGATTGGAAGAAAGATTTTTAAGAAAATCCTGAACACAGCTTCTCTTTTTTAAAATTCTAAGTTAATACTTAGGTAAGTGAGTCATCTGGTAATACTTTAATCTTCAATTCGACATCAATATAAGTGGTTTTTTTAAACGGATACTCCTATATTATTCACTACTTGGAAGAAGTACAGCTTCTAGTAAAGTTTTTAAAACGATTGCTCATATGTTCATACAAAAAATCAAATTTTTAAACCACTTATATAATTAAAACTTATAAAAAAATTAACTTATCAATTAAAACATAAAAAAGTTAATTAAGAAGTTAATTTCAATTAAGTTATAAAAAATAATTTACTTCTAGATTATACTTCAATTATAATCACTAACGTTAAATTTTAATTAAGATTCTTATTGACACATAAATGTATGTGGCGTAGGTGCTACTCAGATAAAATCACCTTAATTAATTATATATTTAATTTTAAGACAATATTTTTAACGATATAAATTAATTAAAATTACCCTCTCAATCAATCGTATATCAAACAGAGTACTATACTTATAAAATTTTTAAAAACAAAAATAAAACTAATCCCTTGTCAGCGCTTATAATCCAGTCGTGTAGGTTACGTCACTGCAAATATTTTTTTGCTTTTGTGGAAGCCGTTGGATATACTGACTGATGGATTTAGGCGAATCAGAATCTAGAGCAACCTAGTAATGGATTTCATTTTAAGCTGACAGAGTATATACACGAAGCCGAGCCGATAGCGGAGGCATTACTGTATAAATTTTAAACTTCGCTTTCAGTAAATTTTTTCAAAATCCAAGCTCTTTAAAGGATAGTTTAATCGAAAAATGTTGAATCTAGATATCGTCAGCTTGAAGTGACATTCAATACGAGTAATTTGAGCGGCCCAGCTCCGAACTTGAATCCATCAACTCGTGTGACTCGTGGCGCTTGTGTAAAAGTAAAATGCGCTTGCATTGATGTATTTTTTGAGCTAGCAGAGCAAGATTTGAAAGGATTTTTTTAGTAATAACGTGAAATTGAATATATCGAAAAAATAAATAAATGGACTTTTGAAAAAGGTTGATTTTACAACTATTTCTAAAACCTTTTTCATCTAAATAAAATTCATCACTATTTTAATAATAAAATTGATAGGCGACAATAGATCGACTGATAACGTAAATTAAATATTTTTAATTAAATAAGTACCACTATTTTAATTTAAAAATAAAGTACTCAAGCATTTGACTTTAGCCTTGCTATAACTAATTGAATATGCGATTTTTGTAGGAAATAAAATTTTGCCATGTAGAAAATACTTATTTCGAAAATCAGGACTGCAAAAGATGCTATCAAAATGATTTTTTACTTGGCACAATTTTATTCTTTACAAAAACTAAATCAAGAATTTACACTAAACGTCCTCATTGCACATCATGTATTTGCACATACATATATTCACATACGATCATATAACTAAACGTAAGAAAAATCACGCATTATACAGCAGGCAACGAGACTTCGAAAGGTGGATTTTCACGCGAGGTCGCATGACATATATAGAAAGTGGGCGATAGGCGTCGAAAAGTTTTAACGAGTTTCGGCCATTCGTCAGGGGACTCTTTTCAAGTTTTCCGCGCTGAGAGCTCGAGCCGACCGACATTCGTCACCATCGATATGAGGCTGAGCGATTTATGCGACCTGATGGAGTACGAAGAGCTCGAACTGTTGTCGCTTGGCTAAATTTCTGGCAGTGGGTGTGTCAGCTGCTTCTCGTGCGATGTTGGATAAATAAAGATTGTTCTTTAAGGAGTGAGTAGATGTGGGGTTTCAGAAAAAAAGCAAAGTTTTTTTACGGGTTAGTTTGAGAGGGAATTTGCGCGCGATTAAACAAGACATGGATTTCTTTTAAATATTAAAAAGGGAATAAGTATTTATACATATGGATATTTTATAAAGCTTTATTATAATTATTTGAATACTAGCTAACAAGGATATTGTTTTTGCTTGCTAGACTTTAATTATCATTCATTGAGAATGGATAACGGACACAGATAATTGATTTGATTTAGTGCATGCTCTGGGAATTCAATCAAGTTCTATAATTTATTTTTTGAATAAAATAAACAAAACAATTATACACTGTGAGAACAATTAGGTATTAAATATAGAATGAAATTTTTATTCTATAAAAATATTTAGATTGAATAAATGTTACTTTATATTATCAAATATTTAACAATAAAATAAAAAAACATTTTAATAAAAATAAATAAATTTTACAGATAACAAAATCATGTTAAGGCCACTACTACTACGCGGTCAGAGATTAGGTTAGCTATAGTTATATTTGTCAGCGGAATGCAAATAAATAGAAAAAAAATAATAGAAAAGCACATTTTTTCAGCCAATCAGATTTAGAATAAACATTTAACACTAAAATACACATTAGCTTTTTATAAAGGGATACTTTATCTTTAAAATATATTACAAATAAGATATAATGAATATCATGTTATAAAAACAATAAATTAATTATCTAAATTAATTTAAAAATTCATGTTTGCTTAAAACATAGTAGACTACGGAAAATTATTGAGAAAAAGTTTTATGTAAAAAAGTCGCTGCAAATACCTGATGAATTTCAAATTTCAGAGCTCTGCATTAATCTCATTATTCTATTTCACAGAATTGTACGCACTAGTCATATCAAACAACGCAGCGAGTTTTAATATTTTAAAAATACTGCTTTCCTATTTTCATTCTAACATTTTTCACTGAGTAATGAGAATTTTAATTTATATAATTCTCCGCACAAAAAGAGAGGGAGAAAGAGAGAGAGATTCAGAAAGAGATAGAGTAAGAGCGTGGAAAAGCCCGCACTATTTTTCTAAACAAAAAGAGAGACACATCATAGTGTTCGGTCGCTGGAATTTTCATATTTAGGTCACTAGCAACAATCGCGCTCCCGAGTTTTTAGACAAACTAACCCCGAGCATAATCTTACTCGGCGAGTCCATAAACCAAAATTACCGGGAAAAAGTATTCCCGAATAATTTTTAATCAACCTAAAATCAGAACCACTCCAAAATCCAAATCTCCCAGTCGCCGACAAAAAAATAAAAGAACCCGCTGCAACGCAAACAAAGTGCCGGGCTCCCCTGCGCCATCCATCCAAATATCCCAGTCAGTTACACACCTTGAAACAACAGAGCGAGAGAAAGAGAAAGAGAGAGAAAGCCTCTGCTCTATATCAACCGTATGCAAATCCGCGCGCGCTCTACATACACGTCCGCTCACCTCTCGGCAGAAAAGAAACAGAGACAGATAAATGGGGGCAGGCCGCTCGAATATTGTCCGGCGCAGGCCATATAATTCGCTCTCGATTACATTTCTCCTTTCGGAGCTGGCGCACGCGCGTGATCGATTACGCTCCGCGAGTGTTTGGAGAAGAGACCAGCGCGCGCCCGCCAGGCCAAAGTCCACAAGCCAGCCCTGCCGAGTAATTAATTGCAAATTTTAGGATGATGTATATACGCTCTCGTCGGCCTCTGCGCGCGCGCGCGCTCTCCGCTTCCGGGCGGGAGGCATAAATTATTTTTGATTTAGACCATAGCGGCCTGTGTGCTATCTTCCTCTCCATTAAAGTCAATAGAGGGGCCTGGGAGAGATGGAATATTGGAGCGCAGCCCGGGCTCGCTTTGTTGTAGCTCCGCGCGCCCTCGACTGATGCTAGCTCCTTTGATTTGGGCGTCGGTAAACGGACGGACAGGTGTGTATAAGAGTCGATATTGTGTCAGTGCGGTGGGTTAGGCGAGAGCGAATTTCGGATGAATTGGGGCCTGGGGTTTTCAGTTTGACGTGGGGATGATGAGAATTTTGGTTCAAATCTGGGTAAATATCAGAGGTTTCTGGAGTATGGGGATTTTCAAAGGGTTAAGGGTACCGTCGGAGTGCAAAGGTACAGTTTATCTTTCGATAAATAAGGGTTTTGAATTAATTGGGCTTGATTTATTGAATTGGAATATAGTTGGCAAATGTTTTTATATAAACTGACGGTACCAATAGTTGGCACTTTAAATAATTTTTAATATTAGATAAAATATAGACAATTTTTCAATGAAATTTTCAATATTTTTTTATGAATGTCATTTCTTTATTTTAATTTATTAAAACGCAAACACTTGTAATAATTATGTCAATTAATCTCCCTATAAAAAAATCATGTTTTCTGAGTGGCTCATGAATTTAATATAATAAAATGAGTATAAAATAACAAAGGGTGAATACAATGAGGAAAGGAATGAGTGAGAGATCGGGTTAACACAATAAAAACCACG
>JAPYZA010012892.1:0-18410 GCA_030522685.1 Eupelmus azureus | reverse complement strand
AGCGTGTATCAAAGTGTATCAGTGTGTACCAAAATGTATAACGGAAAAATGGATACATAAATTTGTACATTGTTTTCGCTTTTTGAAATGTATGAAAATATACCAAATGATTTAAAAAAGTATCAAAATGTATAGAAGTATGTAAAAAATGGTTCGAAACCACGCACTTTGATACAGTTTAAGACCTTATAACTTTTGATGCCTTCGGCACCTTTAAGTTTTCCGTAGGGGGTAATATAAATTACTTTCCAAAGGCTTATAAAAATTTGTTTTTCAGAGATGTGATACTCTCCTATATTGAAAGTTTAAATGATACGAGATAATTTTAATGTCTTATCAAAACTTGTACTATATATCTGTTTATTCAGATGGCAAGTAGATATCAATCATATTTCACAATACTCTTTATTTTACTTCAACAGACATTATATATATAAATATTTCCTTGTTCAAATTATAAATGATAGAATAAAAATAGTATTTATTTAATAAACTTATATTGAAGTAAAAAGCAAATTTGTAACTATGAAGTAGAGTAGGAAGATCTGCGAATTGATACAGGTGTACACGTGGTTAGTTGACTGGAAACAATCATAGCAGTCATACATAAAAAACTGTGGAAAACAATTATTGCACATGTAAATTTTCGGGCAATTTGACAATAAATTAAGGAATTTTTCTTGTGGCTCGTCAGTTCAACAGTATGTCTTTGAAAATGTCTGTGTCTTGTGCTATTTTAATTTTGTGTTTTACGTGTTTTCACGTAACTACAGCCAGTAAGTAACGTTACTAATTGTAATGAGTTTTCAAATATTCTCAAGTAATTTTTATTAATTTTCCTCTTATCAAAAATACACGGATTTATGTAAGTCGTGTAAAAAAACGAGGTAATTCAATATTTGAGAACTCAATACAAAAAATTCTACGCTCGAAAAAACCAAAAAGTTTAAAGTAATAATTTCAACAGTTATGCTAATAAAAGAGATTATATATCTGTTACTTCCCGTGGTAACTAAATTAGTCTATTTTTTCTATCATTTAGGCACAATAAGTATATAATCTTATATATAATATATTCTTTTTTTTTATTTCATCCAGTAAAATAGTTATAAAAGCTTTGGAATTTTCGAGATCGGTAGTAATTCTATTCTCTTCTATCGTTTTCATTATTAATTCCGTATAAATTATAATAAAAATATATTCAAAAGTAACTGTTATCAAAAAACATTAATTTGAAAAAACATACTTTATTTTAATTACTCTGTTATTTCATTCTCGTATATACGTCATAATAATGTTAGAAAATATTTCTTTGAATTAAAAGTAAAATTTTTGGATTAATTATGTTACTACCCATCTTACAAATGTTTATGCCCAAAAAAGTAAAAAATCTATTTTAGTAAAGCAAGCCATAAATAAACTTTTTCCTTTACTTTAGAGGCGCAATGTTCAGTCAATGTAAAGAACGGCATGCACAAGGAACGTCCACCGATGGTCGTCTCCTTGGGAGACTCTCCCAGTTACATCTACCCGACGACCTCAGACCCGGCTAATCTGATCTTTGATAAGGGACAGAAGGTGGATATCATCTGCCCCGGTGAAACTAATATGGGCAGCACCAAGGTGATTAAAGCCGGATTATTGCTGCTGAACGATAATCCTTTGAAAGGATCATTGTCCTCGACAACGATTGAGTGCGTATCAGACGAGCAGTTCAAGTTCGCCGACAAAGAATTTGATTTCAAAGACATCAGCTGCGAGGAGAAGAAGCGCAAAAGCTACAATGCCATCCAGAAAGATGTCGGTGAAAAGTGTATCAACGGTGATCGTTACAGTATTGGATACGATCTGGGGGACCATGGATTCTTGGAGACCATCGATCTGTGCCACGATAAACAAAAGGCTAGGACTCTTTGGGCTCATGGTGTTGTAGTGCCGGTCAATCAGGATCAGTTTAGGCAAGCTTCCAAGCATAACAATAACTTCAAGGCTGGAAACCTGTTCCAGGGCATGCAAATGTCCACGAAAGGCCCTTATAGTTTGAGCGCTTCTTATGATACTTTGAAGGACATTCTTGGCAGTGCTGACAAAGCTGACAAATTCCTGTCGACCAAATTAAGTATGTTAAGCATAATATTTAAGTTCCATATGGACACTTTACGATGACATTTTTTTGCACTAGTCGCCATTTTGAAATGAGAAAATATTGAAAAACTTATGATTGTTTATTCGTAAAATTGATTGATCGCTTTTGTATATTTTATGTATAATACTGATGCATTTGTTTATTTTTCCACACTCCGTGCGGATAGTTCGTTTTTCCACACGTTTGGTAGAAAACGCGTGCACTAAAGCAAGCTTTTCGCACGTCGGGTCAAAAACGGTACATTTCAATACTAGTGCGAAAAAATGATTTTAGCCTCACGGGGACGTTTGCGCCCGAGCGAAGCGAGAGTGAAAAGTCCACGTCAGGTTGAAATCACTTCCTTATTCATGTATCAAACCGTATTTTTGATACGACGTGCACAAAGTGAGATTTAGCATACGCTTTTTTGTTCGAGCGTGCGCAAAATCTTGCTTTGATCAGGCGTAAACATCTACACGATATCAAAATCACTTTATCGCTCTTCTATCGTAAATAACTATTAATTGAATAGTGGAAAATTTTGTTATTAACATTGATAACAAAGAAATAATCCCGAAATCATGTACGCGTTAGAAACCTATTCGATTATCTTATATTACTGAATGTTAAAATTAAATTTTATTTCCCATTCGATTATTTTTATTGTTATCATTTTGTTTGACTGTAGAGTTTTTCATCATTAAATCATTGGCTTGTTTGCATTGTATAAGCTAGCAGAGTGCCCATTATAATGAAAAATATTCGGATAAGATTGCGTATTAATAAACATATAAAAAAATTATTATTTTATATTAATATGAATCTTTTCGATTATTTTCTAGATTTTTATATAAATTTGATAATGCTTTCAAAAATATTGATATTAAAAAAATATCTGCAATACACTTATCAAGTTCAGATTTATTTATTGTAGCTGATTTATTGTAAATAATTTTAGACAGTTTGATTTTTTTTTCAACATTGCTTAAAATTGTAATAATATTATATTTCTAATCATTATGACATCTTTTATAAAAAATAAAGAAAATATTTTATAAAAAGATAAAATAAAATTTTCAGGAATTTACGATGAAAAAAAAGTTTGATTTTTCAATACAAATTTTGTTTTTTTAGACGAACGCAAATTTTTAGCAAAGGGTCATCTAGTTGCGAACGCCGATAATCTTTACAAAAGTGAACAGGACAGTACCTACTTCTTCGCCAATGCAGTGCCCATGTGGCAGCAGATCAACGCCAATCCAGGTAACTGGTTCTTCGTAGAGGAATACGTACGTCAACTAGCATTTGAAAAGCAGCACGAGCTGGACATCTACGTTGGCGGTGTTAGCACCTTAAAGCTTGACAACAAGGAGATTTACTTGTACCAAACAGACGACGATGAGCCTAAAGTACCGGTGCCCAAAGTTCTTTACAAGTGTGTCCTTGACAAAAAGACGAAGGAGGCCATCTGCTTCCTCGTGGTAAACAATCCGTACTTGACAAAGGCTGAAGTTGAAGCCGAGAAGGACGAATTCGTTATCTGCAAAAAGCTCAAGCATTGCGAGAAGCTTACGAAGAATCATGACAAGGCGGAACTTGGATATTTGTATTGCTGTAATTTGAGAGATTTCTATGTTAAGAACCAAAAGGAGTTAGGTTTAGAGGATGTTAAGCCGTACCTGAAATTCAGAGAGATGTCTCTTTTGTCTTAGGATGAAAATGTCGAGGTGGTGCCAAACAAATAGAAATCGTTATGCATTTTGACTGGAGTTTTTAAAATTGTTTTTAAAAGTACATTGGCCTGATATTATGATATGTTAGAAATATCTTAATTTTAATAGAATTTTAAATTATCTTTATACCGTGCAAGTTAAAATTATAGTTATTGATTATTATATTAATTAACTAAGTATTAGTTTTAAGTAAAATGTCTTAATTTTATTGAAACTTTTTAATTCTATTTGATTTGAATATACTAATTGAGTGGTATATTAATGTATAAATGTATATAATATTCAATAGACTTATAAAGTTATACGTACTCTAAACTTAATGTAAAACTATATGACTATTAAAGAATTACTTTAATTTTATAAATGTATATTTCAATGTCTAAGTACACAGATTTGAAACAGAGTATAAAAACCCGTTAAAGATATACTTGAACAGTCAAGATCTTATGTTTACTTTTTTGTATAATAAGATAATTGTGATTAAAGAAAGCAAATCACTTAATGTATATTATTTATTTCCGAATCTATTACACAAAATTTTTGGAATCAAAAATGATCAAGTGCGAAGCAACACTTATAAAAAAATTACATTTTGCGAACATTTGAGCTCAAACTTCTGATAATAAACTAGCTTCAGTGAATTTTAAAATATAATACTAAACATTTTTAAAACTATATAGTTTTACAAAAATATATAAAAATGTTCTTTATAACGTAAGCTTTTGATTTGTACAAAGAAAAATTGATGTTACCGACCAAAAAATAGATTTCAAAAAACTTACTTTTTTAATTTAAAATTTTAAAAGGGCCTGACCCTTGTCTGACAAATGATTGAAACATCGGTGATAAATAAATAATAGAGTAAAAAAAGATCGTGATACCAATTCATGAAATCCTCAAAAAAATTATTATTATATAGTTCAAGATTTTGTGTAAGTTAATATTTTTTTAATAGGAGGGTTCATTATTCATACACTTACAATATTAATATTGATTACATCAATGTTTTCTTTTTAACCGAAATTCTGGCACTGTTGACATTAAAATCGACGTACAAATACTCATGTGATCGATTCGAAATTCATTAAAATTCACATATAGTCATCATTTATACTAATGTATTTATGGCAAAAAGTATGGACACCTACGAAAATTAAAAGAAATAATAATAAATAGAAATAATTTATAAATAAATCTTATATGCAATCATCTAAAATTAAGTGGGCGATATTTAAACTTGAACTTAAATGCTGATAAAATTAAATACATAAAGTTTAAATATTATTTATAATTGGTATAATTCTCAACAAAATTACTGAGTGATACGTAAACTTTTATAATCGTCGACGTCCTTCACCGCATAAGGGGGCTCATCATTTTCAGAAACCCAGACATCTCCACTGTTTCCGCTCTCGATAATTTGACTAACGGCACTCGATACATTTTCCGGTCTAAAGCATAGTCAATTATAAATTTTCATTTAGAATACATATAGATTTAACATTTTGTATTTCTTTAAACTTACTTTTGGTGTGGAAGTGCTGCGATCTTTCCTTCCACCTTCATAAAGTCCAGTCCTTCGGTAATGAATTGAATTATTGGAGTCGAAGTAACGCCAGGACAAACAGCAACTACTCGCACTCCCGTGTCCTTAACTTGCTCCTGTTAATAGACAAGACATTAAAAATTCTATCGACGATCAAAGATTTGTGAATGTGAATTAAACAAATTAATTACCGCCAAGAGACGTGTAAAGCTGACGACTGCATGTTTTGTACTGCAATAAATAGGTAACTCCAGATTTATCAGACCTAGTATGGAAGCAGTATTGACGACTACACCGCCTTTTCCACCTTTATGCTTTCCGACAGTGTTGATGAATTTTATAGTTCCCATAACTACTGCTTTCTGAAAAATGAATAATTTATGCTTAATCGTGCTTATTTATTTAAATAAAATATATGTGTTTAGATATACTTACGTAATTTACATCAATCATGCGTTCAGGAAATTTTTCGTTTCCAACGCCAGCATTGTTTACGAGAATATCAACTGACTTGTAAGTTTTAAGGACATTGTCGAAATTTCCTAAAATAATATTTGCATCTTACAAAATACATATATATATTTCTGAACATTGTTAATAATTATAATTGTTAATTAAATTTAGTGTAATTTGTACAATAAGTTAGTTAACTAGAAACTAACTTATTCCATAATATCTTAATAGTATAAATACCTGAAAATTGTTCATTGCTTGTAACGTCACATACATAAAATCCAATTCTTTTGCCATATCCTTTTTTCAGGTCTTCTAAAATTTTACTATTATTGTGAGTAAAAATTAATATTTATCAATTATTTATTAATTTATTATTTATTAATCATACATATAAAAATTCTAAAAAATATTATAATTTTTAAAATATTTTGAATTATAACTACAAATCAACGTTTTGTGCTTGAGTATTACTACAATCGGGTTTCATTTGGTAATATAATAATAAATAATAGTTATGTAGTAAGAAGTTATCGTTCGCAGGTCGTGGATTAGTGAAAGGTTAGAAATATATTTTCTTTCTTGATCTATGCGAACCAAGGTGTAGGTTTAAGAATGCATTTATTTATGTATTCGCTTAGTCAACGTTTCGGAGGGATTCAAAAACCTCCCTTTTCAAGACTTTAGCGTGTAGTAAACAATATGTGTGACTTGTTTACATTATGTATAACAACCTTAATAGAGGTTTTGTCTAAGGCCGATATGCTGTCAACAGTGTATCATGAAAATGGACTTCAGCCGCGATTTCGTTCGCGATCGTGGAGTTTCCTCATCTTGACAAAACCTCTATTGAGGTTGTTATACATACTGTAAACTAGTCTCACATATTGTTTACTACACGCTAAAGACTTGCAAAGAGAGGTTTTTGAATCCCTCCGAAACGTTGACTAAGCGAATACGTAAATAAATGTATTCTTAAACCTACACCTTGCTTCGCATAGATCAAGAAAGAAAATATATTTCTAACCTTTCACCAATAAAATAATAGTATAAAATAATTAAATAAATAAAATGTTATTTTTGCTCCATCTATCTTCAAAAAATACATAATACTTATTTAAAATACTGCAGAATTTAGTATTTTATTTTATAACTCAAACAAATTTAGCTACTTAAAAGTTTAACAATTTAAAGAATATTCAGAATTCAAAGTTTTTGGATATTCCTATTAATTTCAAGTAGCCCGGTATTTTGGATGCATTATGAGTGTTAAAACAAACTACTGAGGTTCATGATTTGAACTCGATAAAAAAGTTGAAAGTATACCCGACTAGAAAATTTTAAGGACTTATTATAGTTTCTATTATAATCTATTTAGTTATTCTTAAAAGTTGCAGTTTACTTTTTTTCCTGAGCCGTGTTTAACAAATTGGGGTCCCGATCAAATACAGCAATAAACTGAAAAATATATGTAAAAGATATATGTAAATGTTTTTATTAAATAGACGAAATTTTTGAAGCCCGTATATGTTTTAAATAACAAATTTTTGTTAATTCTTTTTATTCATTCATTTATTTATTTATTTTTTTTTATTAATAAGACTATTTTTTAATAGAACAAGTATTTGTTGCAAATCATCTGCGTAAAAATAGCTGTTCGCAAGACAATAAATGAAAAACTTATATATATTCAAAAATAAAAGGCTCTTCAAAAATTTATATTTGCAATAATTTAATTTGATTCTTATTACCTTAGCTTCCTTATTTAATAATTCCTTGACGATGACTAAACCAATTCCGCTAATACCACCAGTGACGATACCAACTTTATCTTTTATTTCCATCGTTTTCTTATTTCACTTTAAATAATAAGAAGAATTAAATAAATTCTCTTAAAGTATGTTGCTGCTAAAATATTGCCGTTTTTATATTTGTTAGATTTTTATAATTCAAGTCTAATAAGCGAATATTCTACAAATCAATATTTGTTATTACAATAACTACTAATTCCTGAGCAAAATTGTCGGTAATACGTTACAAGAGTCGTTACAAGAGTCATAATATATAGAATAATTTGGTTGAAGTATTCTCTTTCGTAACGATATTTCATAGTAAACAAATATAGTGTATTTCGATACTAGTGCGAAAAAGTGAAAAGGCCACACGAGGTTGAAATCACTTCCTCGCTCATGTATCGAACTGTATTTTTTTATACGACGTGTACAAAGCGAGATTTAGCATACGCTTTGTGATTCGAGCGTGCGCGAAATCGAGCTTTGCGCACGGAGTATCAAAAAATTTCTAACAATTACTAACAAAACATTAGGATAACGTTGAAAATGACCATATTTACCTTTATCTTGATAAAATAACTGGAGTATTTATTTACTTCAAATTGTAAAGCACAACTTAATTGTTGCGTCCTGCTTTAGCGAGATCCACGGAGCAACTAACACAAAGCGAAAATCTTAAGTCTAATAACGTATTCTATGATACGATTACAGTAGCTGAGTTTCAAATCGGGTAGTGTTGTGAGTAAATATGTGTACGTATATTTTGCGGTAAATTCAAACTTTAGAGAAATTCCCACATTTCTTGACAAATAGAATTTTTCTTTTTCCTTTTTAATTTTTAATTTTAATTTTTCATTTTTATAAATTTTCTCTTATCAAGGACACACTGATCTATGTACACCGTGTAAAATAATGAGGTTATTCAATATTTGAGAACTCAATACAAAAAATTCTACGAAAGAAATTACAAAAATAAATAGAATCTAAATAAATACACACACATACTCTTAAATTAAAAATATATTACTTGTTTATAAAATTAATTAATTTAACGTACGTAACATCAAAATAGCTAATTTTTTGGATTAATTATGTTACTACCTATTTTATATATGTTTATGCCCAAAAAGTAAAAAATCTATTTTTGTAAAGCAAGCCATAAATAAACTTTTTCCTTTACTTTAGAGGCGCAATGTTCAGTCAATGTAAAGAACGGCATGCATAAGGAACGTCCACCGATGGTCGTCTCCTTGGGAGACTCTCCCAGTTACATCTACCCGACGACCTCAGACTCGGCTAATCTGATCTTTGATAAGGGACAGAAGGTTGATATCATCTGCCCCGGTTAAACTAATATGGGTTGCACCAAGGTGATCAAGGCCGGATTATTGCTGTTTCACGATAATCCTTTGAAAGGATCATTGTCCTCGGCAACGATTGAGTACGTATCAGACGAGTAGTTTAAGTTCGCTGGCAAAGAATTGGATTTCAAAGACATCAGCTGCGAGGAGAAGAAGCACAAAAGCTACAATGCCATCCAGAAAGATGTCGGTGAAAAGTGTATCTACGGTGATCGTTACAGCATTGGATACGATCTGGGTGACTATGGAATCTTGGAGACCATCGATCTATGCTACGATTAAGACGCAATTGTACAGTGTAAATATTTGAATTACTAGAGCTATGGGCACTTCTAGTTTCATTTCAATGAAAATATGAAAAATACTACTTAAAATGTGAATAATTCAGTCTAGACATATCATTAGCAAACTTTTAATAAATAACATAAAAATAGAGAAATAAGCTTCAAATTACCGTTTTCAGAATAAAGAAATAATTATTAGGACGAAAGTTATGCTTATTTAAATATAAGCAAAAGGTACACTAAAAGGTATCTAATTTTTGATATACGAAATTTTATAATTAATTAGTGCATTTTCTTTGCTTAACTTTAAACATACATAACTTTGGACCTAACTACTATTTCTCTTTAATCTGAAAATTCTCATGAGGTCAAAATCAACTTTCACACAAATATCCAACTATATTTTATACCGCTTATGACGTAAAAGTAATAAATTTTAATGATGTAATTTTTAAACTATAAGGGACTGGTAAAGCTATAATCCTCTATAATTTCGTAAATCTCGTTTTATGTACGTTGTATAAAAAAATATCGTTCAATACATATTTCGTTTCACCATCACAAAGTTTCGCTCAAGCACAAAGTTAATTTATAAATTTAAGTGGATAAGTATTTTGTATTGAATCGTTTCTTACTATAGATTTAAGTTATTATTGTGAAACTTAGTATGGGATAATAGAATAATACCTTTGTCAACCAATGTATAGAATTCTCTAAAAGTATTCACTTGTGGTTTGCCGATTATGTTATTTTCTTTTTTTTTTCAATTTTGACAGAGACTTCCAAAATTTCTCTATAACGAGCTAAAGTAAAATACAAATTATTACTCATTGTTCTATACCTATTGTATTACTTTTACTTTTTTAGTGACAGTTTTATAATTACAAATACGGTATTTCAAGTTTTCACATTGTTTAAATGTTAATAGTAAATGTTTATAGTATTATCTTAAAAAAAGTCAGTCCCTTGTCTGACAAATGATTGAAACATCGGTGATAAATAAATAAGAGAGTAAAACAAGATCGTGAAACCAATGATGCAATCCTCAAAAAAAATATTATTATATAGTTCAAGATTTTTTGTACATTAATATTTTTTTAATAGGATGGTTTATTATTCATAGTCTTACAATATTAATATTGATTACATCAATGTTTTCTTTTTAACCGAAATTCTGGCATTGTTGACATTAACATCGACGTACAAATACTCATGTGATCGATTCGAAATTCATTAGAACTAACATATAGTCATCATTTATAATAATGTATTTATGGCAAAAAGTATGGCCATGTACGAAAATTAAAAGAAATAATAATAATTTACACACAAATCTTATATGCAATAATTTGTATCTTTGCCCCTCTTCTCAATATATGTTGAATTGTGGCTAATTCAATTTCCTTTTTTCACTAGTGATTATTAAAATTTTACATTTTATTTATAGTTTGGTTCATTCTACTACCAGGAAAGTAAGATTGATAATCGCGAAACTTTCTACAGTTTATCGTATTATGTATTCAAATATAGAATAGCAAGTTAAAATCTTCCTCTTTTTGTCTTCTGATAGAAATTTATCAATTTCTTCTGCGTATCAGAACGATAGTAGTGTAATGCTCAGATTTTTTACCTTAAACTTCTTAACTTGTTTTTCTTAAACTTCGCTCTTCATAAGGAACATAAGTTTATCTTATAGTGGGATGTTTACAAGTTTAGTCTTTTCAGATGAATATATTCGCATAAATAAAATCTAAATCAAAAGTGGCATCATTCCGCAATTTTTGCTCGTAGAGGCTCATGTTATTGTTTACATGAGTACAAGCAAATCGATTGTGCGGCATTGCAATGACGATTTTATATATAATGAAATGAATTCTCATCAGTACTTTCTTTAATATAAATATATTGATATCTAAGAAAATTTTAACGAATATATATAAACAAATTTTTTAATTGCTACTATTATGAAACTTTAATCATATATAAAAAGTAGAAAAAATCAAATATAGAAAAAATTCACTAATTAGAAGAAAAATTTTAATAGTTTCTATATTTCCATTAGAAATTAACAAATTGTATTCTTACAGCAAACTTATAAGGATTTGATATGAAAAAGAAATATTTTTAAATTTAATCTGTATCATCTAAAATTAAGTGGACGATATTTAAACTTGAACTAGGCGTTTAAATATTATTTATAATTGGTATAATTCTCAACAAAATTACTGAGTGATACGTAAACTTTTATAATCGTCGACGTCCTTCACCGCATAAGGGGGCTGATCATCTTCAGAAACCCAGACGTCTCCACTTTTTCCGTTTTCGATAATTTGACTAACGGCACTCGATACATTTTCCGGTCTAAAGCATAGTCAATTATAAATTTTCATTCAGAATACATATAGATTTAACATTTTTTCAACTTACTTTTGGTGTGGAAGTGCTACGATCTTTCCTTCCACTTTCATAAAGTCCAGTCCTGAGGTAATGAATTCAATTAATGGAGTCGTAGTGACGCCAGGACAAATAGCAACTACTCGCACTCCCGTGTCGTTAACTTGCTCCTATTAATAGACAAGACATTAAAAATTTTATCGACAATCAAAGATTTGTAAATGTGAATTAAACAAATTAATTACCGCCAAGAGACGTGTAAAGCTGACGACTGCATGTTTTGTACTGCAATAAACAGGTAACTCCAGATTCATCAGACCTAGTATGGAAGCAGTATTGACGACTACACCGCCTTTTCCACCTTTATGTTTTCCGACAGTGTTGATGAATTTTATAGTTCCCATAACTACTGCTTTCTGAAAAATGAATAATTTATGCTTAATGATGTTTATTTATTTAAATAAAATATATGTTTAGATATACTTACGTAATTTATATCAATCATGCGTTCAGGAAATTTTTCGTTTCCAATGCCAGCATTGTTTACGAGAATATCAACTGAGTTATAAGTTTTAAGGACATTGTCGAAATTTTCTAAAAAAAATATTTGCATCTTATAAAATATATATATATTTCTGAACATTGTTAATAATTATAATTGTTAATTAAATATAGTGTAATTTGTACATCAATTTAGTTAAATAGAAACTAATTTATTCCATAATATCTTAATAGTACAAATACCTGAAAATTGTTCGTTGTTTGTAACATCACATACATAAAATCCGATTCTTTCACCATATTCTTTTTTCAGTTCTTCTAAAATTTGTCTATTATTGTGAATAAAAATTAATATTTATTAATTATTTATTAATTTATTATTTATTTATCATAGATATAAAAATTCTAAAAAATAATATAATTTTTAAAATATTTTGAATTACAACAACAAATCAACGTTTTGTGCTTGAGTATTACTAGAATCGAGTTTCATTTGGTAATATAAAGTAATAGTATACAATAATTAAATAAATAAAATCTTATTTTTGCTCAGTCTATCTTCAAAAAATACATAATGCTTATTTACAATACTGCAGATTTAGTATTTTATTTTATAACTTAAAATAATTTAGCTACTTAAAAGTTTAACAATTTAAAGAATATTCAGAATTCAAAGTTTTTGGATATTCCTATTAATTTCAAGTAGCCCAGTATTTCGGATGCATTATAGTGTTAAAACAAACTATTGAGGTTCATGATTTGAACTCGATAAAAAAGTTGAAGTATACCCGACTAGAAAATTTTAAGGACTTATTATAGTTTCTATTATAATCAATTTAGTTATTCTTAAAAGTTGCAGTTTACTTTTTTTCCTGAGCCGTGTTTGTTAGATTGGGGTCCAGATCAAATACAGCAATAAACTAAAAAATATATATAAAAGATATATGTAAATACGTTTGAATTAAATAGACGACATTTTTGAAGCCCGCATATGTTTTAAAGAACAAATTTTCATTGATTCTTTTTTTTATTGATAAGATTATTTTTTAATAGAACAAGTATTTGTTGCAAATCATCTGCGTAAAAATAGCTGTTCGCAAAAAAATAAATAAGAAACTTATATATATTCAAAAATAAAAAGCTCTTCAAAAATTTATATTTGCAATAATTTAATTTGAATCTTATTACCTTAGCATTCTTATTTAATAATTCCTTGACAATGACTAAACCAATTCCGCTAATACCACCAGTGACGATACCAACTTTATCTTTTATTTCCATCGTTTTCTTATTACACTTTAAATAATAAGAAGAATTAAATAAATTCTCTTAAAGTATGTTGCTGCGAAAATATTGCCGTTTTTATATTTGTTAATATAATTTGTTTGAAGTATTCTCTTTCGTAACGATTTTTCATAGTAAACAAATCAATTTCTAACAAATACTAACAAAACATTAGGATAACGTTGAAAATGACCATATTTACCTTTATCTTGATAAAATATCTGGAGTATTTATTTACTTCAAATTGTAAAGCGCAAATTAATTGTTGCGTCCTGCTTTAGCGAGATCCACGAAGCAACTGACTCAAAGCGAAAATCTTAAGTCTAATAACGTATTCTACGATATGATCGCAGTACATGTGTAAATCGCGTAGTGTTGCGAGTAAATATGTGTACGTATATTTTGCGGTAAATTCAAACTTTAGAGTAATTCTCATATTTCTTGACAAAAAGAATTTTTCATTTTCCTCGAAAATATCATTGAAAAATGCCTAATATTATTAAAATATTTTTAAATTATGTATAACATATAAATTGTATTTTATTAGTATAAAGATATATAATTACTCAAAAAATTGTTTATTTTATTTTCTCTAAAAAATTAAAAACGAAATTTAAAAAAAAACTCACGCATTTCGTTTAAGCTTTGAGATAAGTTTTGTGATGTCGAAAGATAAAAGGCACCACATTAATTAGATCTAAAGCTCTAAAATATTATATAATATAAAAAAATGTCGTAATTTACGTTTGAAATAAAATTATTACTTTAAATCAGAGTATATATTTTGAATTTAATCAGACTAAATGTAAACTTGTACCTCAAGTTTTGATTTTTTACCGAACCTTAATTTAAGACTTTAAAGTAGTCCTATATTTAAAATAATAGCTAGATGTTAGACCTAAGATCACATTAATTTCATTATATTTTGTAATTTTAAGACGTTCCCCAATGTTTGAGCTAATTCCAAGACTCAAGATGTAACACTCTTCTGTTTAAAAAATTTTCTTAATTTTTGTTGAAAATGACATATAAGCATACTTATAGGAACAAACCATATCTTAAAAGCAATTGCATAATGATAAAAACATTTATTTAATCCTTATTCAGCCTTACCATACATCTTCAAATTAACACACGATTTGAAATTAATTTTGACGCAAGATTCTAACACTATTTGCTTTTTGTTACGGATCATATTCAAAAGGTTTAGAATGTAATTATACAAAAAAATTTTAATAATTAGCATTACTCATAGCGGTATATTTACCTGATTTAATACGATATAATAGAAATTTTAAATTTCGAATTTCTAAATCGTTAAACAAAATAACGAATGCAATATTTTAATTGAAAAAGCGTAGTTGCTAAATTTAGTTAATTACATTGATTATGTACAATACTTTGATTATATTTTACATAATGCCTTTCGATTTTTTTCTCACCATTGTCGACTGATAGAATCCACATGATACTGGAAAAGCCGGTTTTTAATAATAATCGCCGATGCATCTTTTATTGTATTTAAGTCAATTAACCATTTACTGTCGTTTTAAATTTAAAAAATATATAGTTAACAACGTATAGCTTTTTTTTTATTTTAACTAAAACAATATATACAATATCACCTTTGCCAACTTGGAATATATTTTTGGAATATATGTGAAGTGAACTCTAACTATAATCGACATAAATTAAAACATGAAAATGAACATCCTGTTTTTACTTACAAGAATAGCCCTAAAAAAAATTTCTAGTAAAGATAACTAAAACGGTTTTTAAAATTCCATTTAAATGTAAACTATTATCTGCTTTTTTAATTTTATATAATACACTTACAATAAGTAAATAATTTATTTACTTATATTTTTAAATTTTTAAACGGATTAGAGATAATAAAAAAATGCATCTGAAATTCTACGTAAGTAGTTTAAAACCGAATTTTATTAACAAATTTAATCTTCTGTTTGCTTATCATCGTAAGTAATTTTGAAATTTCACTAATGTAGCTATTTAAATAAATTCTGAGTACATAAACGTTTGAATTATTATTCATTATTAGTAAAGTGAAAATGACAAAGAGAATTAGATTTTAATTTAAATAAAAACCAATTTGATTTTACACACAACAACATTCTCAACTACTTCATCAATTTACTTACTTAATTTATAAGACTAAATTGGTAAATTGACTTATAGTCAGAAATGATGATTTATGAGAGCTGTATCGAAAGGCATCATTCTCTTTGCACCGATCAGCAGAGACTCATTTTGACAAAATAGTGCGAGCAAGAGGTCCCAAAAGCTATCGAGCCGCCAACAAGTATAGTTAAATGATAGGGCTCAATTATTTCACTTTTCTCTCTCATCCCCTCATCAAATCAAATTCATCTTAGTAACACACACATTCTCAAAGATTTTAAAGTAGCAAGAGGAAAAGTACTTTTCTTCCTGCTGAGTAGAAAAATTCGACTTTCCATGTATTTATAATGTACGAAAAAGGGCATTTTTATCCACATGCTGAAAAAAATACCTTTATTTAATTCTAAAAAATGTGCAATCGAACAAACAAAAATTATTATTTTAAAAATTTTATAGCTTAATACATATCAATTTTGAAAACCATCAGCTCACAATATTATATTTTGCAAATTTTGAACTTGTATATATAAAGAAATAAAAATACTTACGTAATTTACGTTAATTAAGCTTTTAATGCAACTACTTGATTTGTAATAACCGGAATTGTTAGTGACTTTGAAAAACTTTGCATATTTCGAATAATTATGTACACTTACGTGAGTTTTATTTTGCATTAAGTATGAATTAAACATACTTTATTTTACACCTTCAGTGGTGATTGCACTGTGTTTATTTCCTAAAAATGAAGATACCTTCTTGAAAATTGTTCATTATATATTGGAAAAATAAATTTAGAAAATAGCTTTGAATTAAAGCTTCAGTTTTCTGTTTTGAATTATGCCAGACATTTTCGTAGAACTTCCTATGTGTTTATTTGATTTTAAATTATTAAAAAAGTCATATACATAGAAGAAAAGAGGGCTATTTAGTTAGGAATTTAAAATCTTTTTCATAAAAATTAGAAATTTATAAAATTTTTTTTTTACAAAGTAAATAAAAATAGCGTAATTAGTAACGTAAAAATTTTGATGGGAAATAAGCAGCGTCTCATTTTTGATCTTGCTTCGTCTATAGGGAGCTAAAAATTAACTTAGATCTAAATATAAATTTAGATGACGGGAAAAGAGAGCTGGCCTTAGTCTCTCTAACGGCCTAGGGCGAAATTGTCCATGAAGAATACAATTCAACTCCCGGAATCGAAAGTCGAAAAGATTCTAGATCTAATATAGACCTTAAAAACAAAAAGAAGCTGCGCACTAAAATAAATTCAATGCCTGCTGGACATTTTGCTTTGCCGAGAGGTCGTCTTCACTTTCGTCATCTCCAAAGATTCTTAACTCTCTTTCGTCAAGGGAGACTCGGACAAAGGCTTACACTATCAAGCAAGGAATTGGAAAAGTTGATATGGTGGTAGAAAAATGCATCTTCAACAAACTGCCTTCGCAGCAAATCAATCTCGCACTTTCTAACGACAGATGCGGCGGACTCGGGATGGGTGCACAACTAAACAACCACCTCCTGTCAAGACACTGGACTATATTATCATATTTATAGCACGTTCTTTTTTCTTTCAAGTTCTGTAATTCAATTTTCATTAGATAGTTATTATTACTTACATTCTTAAAAAAAAAAGAAAATGATTGATGAAATTCAAAATTAGGAGGAAGAAGTTTTTTTAAAAAGAAATAATTTAATAATAAATTAAAACTTAGCTTAATAACGCTGAAAATTCAAAAATAAATGAAACTTATACCTGAAAAAGAGGCAGACTCCCAAAACGGAAAGATTTGCTGGCTGAAGCTGAAATCGAGAAGATCATTTTCAGAGTTCATTCATCTTGCAGAATTCATCTGCAGAGTTTGAAGGAATATAGAAAAGACTCAGTGCTCAAAGTAGCAAGAGTTGAGCGATCAAACTATAAAGCTGCAAGGAAAAGTTTGAAAGAGTCAAACCGTAGATAACAATACGAAGAGGGATGCCAATGAACGCGTGGCTATTGAAGGCCGTTACCCTATCGTGCAATCGCCGACTGTCTGAATACATTATACTTATTGTAGATAATAAAATAAATTTGATTGAAAATTTGACTTTTTGCCTGAATAATCAAGCCCGTACTAAGACAAAATCATAATTTTATATTAAAATATGTTAAATTTTATCTGAAATATTAGTTAATAAATTAGTTAATAAAAAAGCATTAACTCAAAATATTATATAATTACGTAAAATTGTAAAACGTTATACATAATCATCTTATTAAATATAAGATTGACATTTCTACTACTTTTTAAAAGTAAAGAAATTAATTCTATGAATTCAAGAACGATATATACTAAAACGAAATATCTGTTGATAAAGGTGTGCACTATTGTTTTGATTAACAATACATAACAATAATACTAGTTTTTTTTCAAGAATTTATGGAATTAAAATTTTATTTCTTACCTAAAATTATTTCTTGAGGTATATCAAAAGACGTAGGTATATTCTGCTCGTTGTACCGATCAGCAAAGATTCACTTTGACGAAAGAGTGCGAGCAAGTACTCGTCACCGAGAGCTATCGAATCGCCAAAGAGGTAGACAAGAAGTGCATCTCAGCGCTCTTTTATTCTCTCTTCAAATTAAATTGATAATCAAATATATACATACATAAATACAAACAATGCCTAACATCGAGTATGCTTTACTTAAATGCTTATATAAGTAATTGTATTACCTTTATTTCATACATTATGATTATTAAATAAATTAAATAATTATTTGGATAATGTGAACAATATTAATGTTATTAATATT
>JAPYZA010012889.1:0-12680 GCA_030522685.1 Eupelmus azureus | reverse complement strand
GGGAATGGAAAAAATTGACTGCTCGCGTCATTGACAAAGTCGCATTTTCACCTGTCAAGTTTGTGCATTAATTAAAGCGCGAAGAAAAGCGGAGTTAAATTTATGTGCGAGTTAATTTATTTGTTGAATGTAATTGAGAAGTCCGCGGGAATGATGTAATTAGATGGGCATTTTTTCTTTTACAGCGCATCGTAAGCATTAACATGAAAATTTATTTCAGAGAATGCCATTTACTAAGTGGACGAAGCGAGAAACATCTTAATTGCTGAAGTTAATACAATTAATTGCTGTAAAGCGTTGATTTCTTAATGCAAATTAGCATTACGTTGACCTTTCGCATACTTTGTTTTAATTAACTTACTGTTATACTGAGAGTATGAGTTACACGAGCAACGAGTACGTTAAACAAAAAAGATTCAAGTAAAAATTAAGCTAAATTTATTCAAAAAACTCATCTAAAGTAACGTTACCCATCAAAAAACCTATTTTACGTAACCCATATCAACCAAGACCATCAGCGCACAAACTAAAAAACCCACCACAAAATCCAAAACCACCATAAAATAAAATCAAACCAAAACGCATCTCGCGTCTCCTTAAAAAAATACCTCCTCTCCCAACCGCACCGACTCAAACCGCACAAAGCCAGCCCAAAACGCAAAACCGCGCATGAATTATTAAACCTACCAGCGAGTCTCGCAGTGATTTGCGAAAGCGCAGCGCAAGCAGCAAAACGCGCTCACAAAGCAGCCTGCCCCGGGAGAGAAATGCAGCACTCGGACGCGTGGGCGTATACAGCGCGCGTAAGTCATTGTCGCCAAAGCGGCGCATATGCAAATGCTTGAAGCGCGCCGTCTGTATATACGCAGGCAAACGCAAAGCGGCGTCTTTTGTCGATTAAGGGCCCAGCTTCGTGCGTCAGCCTTTTTTCAGCTGATGCGAATTTATAGCGCTCGGCGAGATTTGTCCTTCGGAATTTTATTGCTCGCTTTTCGGGAGATGATGGGTTGGGTTGGGTGGAGGGGATAGTGGTGGTAGAGGGGAAAGTTTGATGTTGAGGAAACGATTGAAGGTGGCAAGAGAGCGTAAACGGTTTTTTAAGGAAGTGCGAGATTTACGCTCTTCCGATCGCGATTTTAATTGAGCACTTGGTTTGTTGGGATTTTTGCGCTGATTTATACTGTGTTTTTTAATATTTTTTGGTTGAACTTAGTCGATTGAATTTGACTACTCGAAGAATATTTTCGCAAAAGAAAAAACTGGATTTCGACGCTAATAAATCAACGTCTACGAAATTCAAGTTCTTAGAATAACTTTTTTTCCCCACCGCCTTTATCGGCTTAATGGGCCGAGAATTATATAATTCAGAAACGGCGAAGAGAAAAAAAGGCTCCTATTAATTATTGTACCAGTTTTTTTCGCTGATGCAACCAGGCATCGACTCGTTTGTACTTTATATGGAACGATGGACTCCTAACAGGATCGAGAGCGAAATCTGCCTTCGTAGACTGGACGGCTCAAAAATCCGGTTACCAAAGTAAAATGACGACTATCCAGCGATCCCAAGGCCGTGCGTGAATTAAAAGCACAACGAAATTACTCGGCTTATTTTCTCGGTTAAAGTAATTCCTTTCTAATTTAAATGGCATTATAAAATAACGTGGAATTGCGCGCTGTAATTAGCCTTTAATTTGCATTAAAATTAAGCTGGCGCCATTAGGACAGAATGATAATGCCATTGAAGTGTCTTTTTTTCCCCGGTTAATTTGGAAATCCGAACTACAGTCATAAAATCGCCGGAGCAAAAAATTATTCTCACAGAAGGTGAAAATCACCGCGAAGACGGTTCCGAAAGACTAACTTTCTTCCCAACGAGACATTCGTTCCAACATTACACCCGATTTAATCTCGCTCTTCGATACCTTTTACAATTTTTCACTATACCAAGACACTAGCTTTTCACCTTCAATCTCGTACACTCTCACAACTCTGATCCACATACATCAAAACCAGGCTTCGCAAGAAAAGCTCCCACAGCCGTCATTAACCATCCCAACCTTGCATCCTTCCACTCCTCTAAAAAGAAGAGAAACACGACCTCCCCCGGCTTTTTCCGGCTGCGATAAAACATATTTAAAAGACGGCGCTCGCGCGACACGCCGGGGCAGGAGCAATGAAATTTCGAGGACGCGGCCTCAATGACGCGAGGTTTCGGCTAGGCTCGCGAAAGCATAAAGAGCCTGTGGCTCGAAAGTTCGCCTGGCGCTCGAAGCTGCTCAGATATACCAGGGGCGTATCTTTGGTGATTTTGTGATTCATCCAGTGTGGGTGCGATGATTTTTGTGTTGCTTTTTTTGGTTTTTGGAGGGAGAGGAGGAAGTGGACGGAAAAATGCGGTAGGTTTCTGACTTGAGGTTTTTTTTTGGGTTTGATGTTGTTTTGATGCGTGGGCTGTTGGTTGGTGTTGAGTGGTTTTAAGAGAGGGAAAAGACAGTAATTGGATTGTAATTTTTAGTGATAAAATCAAATTGTCTTTTTTGGACTGTAAATAAAAGCTTGATCACCGCATATTTCGATATACAATCACTGCAGTCTCGGCATTCTTTACGCTACCGGCCACTCCTTTTCCTAAACCTTGACTCTAAATTAATTTCCTCACAAACACATAAACATCTTTCCAAAAACCTCTTCAGCCGTCTGCGAATCCTAAACCCTGACAACCAAACTCCGCAAACCTACCTAAAAAAATTCCCAAAACCAAAATTTCACTCATAAAAGCGAAACCTTACCAGCACAGCCGCGAGACACTACAGCAACCGACAACCTCGTCACAATAAAAGCCTGCGCGTTATTCCCCCGATGGATTTCCATTTTTTAAAGTTCAACGCTCGCGCTCGCGCGGCTTTCTCCTTGCGCTTATAATCGACCGTAAAAACAATCCGTTTGCCGGCGGCCTGCGAGCTTCTACATCGGCCGAAGAATTAAAATGCCTTTTACTACTACTTTTACACGGGGCGAGGCTCTCTCGCAAGAGAAAAAAATGTATATACAGCGCGTAGGCAACCTGACGATTTCGATCGTACAGCAACGCGGAAGTCCAGCCGAATCTAGTTTTCTCTCTCTCTTACGGTGCGTAAAATTTTTAACTGCGACACTAAATTCGAGCCGCTCTCGAAATTCCATTGCGCAAATTCTATGCGTGCACGTGGACCGTTCGCCAGGACGTATCTGCGTATCAAACATTTTTCCAAGGCGGATGTATAATCGGCGCCTACTATCTTTTTAATAGAGCATAAACCACTTAATACCGGGCCATTATCATTCGGATTCGTGCACAATGAAGCACACTCGTAAAAAAACACATACACCAGAGTACGAGGAAAAAAAACACACACATGCGCGAGCAGGTGTGTTCGTGCGTAAGGTCTTTAGGAAGTGAAGGGAGCCCGCGCGACACATTTTGCAGCTCTCAGTTGCGACACACGACGAAAAGGAGAGAAAAAAAGAAACAAGCGCCGAGCGAGAGAGAAAAAAACGCTCTCTCTCTCCCTTTTTCAAAATTCAAGGCGATCGCGCGCTCTACCGTTTCCCTCCCAAGGACAGCAGCCGTCTCAATGGCTCGAGGCTTTATCTGATCTCTCTCGAAGCGAGAGCGCGTGTGTTCACATGTATGTATATAAAAGAGCCGAGCCGGGCCCTTCTATTGTCTCTCTGGAATCGTATACGCTCCTGCGCTGCTTTGGTATTCGCGCTGCGTGCGCGGTGACGGTAAAAGCGTACGCGCAATGCACTCGGTACGAGCTCTTTCGAGAAGGAGTTGCTCTTTTTGTTTATGAAAGCTCGCTGCTTTTGGTGAGGCTCGTTCGGGGAAGTATATGTGAGTGTGTGTGGGGAGTCTGCGATTTAGTTTTGAGTGAGTTGTATCGATGGAGTCGAAACGATGAAGGTTTGTTTTAAGGGGGGAATTAGCGTCGGAGATAAGAAGCTGTTATGTGATAACGGAAAGCTTAGCATACAAGTGGAATGATTTGAATAGCGGGGAGTGTGTTAAAATTTCGAGCGGCCGAATGTAATTTTGTGAGCGCATTGTCTGCGCGCGCGAAGAGCGCTTATTGAATTTTCATGACGCTAATAGCTTATGGTAATTTGAGATGTTGCTCGAATTATCGAGGGGGAGGGCTGGAGGTTTTGTCAGCGCGCGCTTAAGATGTAGATTATTGTGACATTTAGATTTTAAAAAATGCGGGATTTTGAGGTAGAGGAGATTGAGAGATTGTATTATATTACTGCAGTCATTAATTTATTTATGTACTGGCTTGGAATTAAGATACTCGAGTAGCACTAAAATTAACGTCTACTTAACGATCTTTACGCGTACATTAATTTAGTAATCTTTTATTATAACAACTTCGAATCAAATCATCAATAGCGCATAAAAATTAACGATCATTCGCTGAAACACTACACTACCTCTTACGACTCACCGCACAATCACCAAAGCCAATAACTGCAAAGCGGATACGAGCGCGCGATCCTTAGCTATATGCAAAGGAACGAGCAAGTGCACAATAGTACTTTTCCCGCGAGTAAATGGACATCCTTGAGAACCGGTTGATTTTTCGGAGAACGTGAAAAACCCGTAACGTTTTCAAAAGTACACACGTCCCGCGGCGCAAAAAAACGCATCGACTGGTTCCGACCCACAAAAGCGTTATATTATTCAAGCGCGCATTTCACTTTTCACCGTCCGCTTTTCTTCCCATGTTACACTAATCCGTCATTCAACGTAACTATCCGCCGCTAGAAAGTATCCCACCTGCCGGCGCCAGAACTCGCTTCAAAACAATCTCAAAAGCAAATTAATCCCCCGGACTTTTGGGCTGTATATTCCCTTCCGACTTTCTCGATCGCATCGCCATTATAAAACGAAACTGTCCCGAATTTCTCCGTAAAATTAAAAAATTAAAGCGCGGCGCATGATACACCAGCGGCGGCGTTAAACGCTGTATTACCCGAGAGCGTGAGAAAAAACCGGCGCATCGATACACGCCGGTCGCGAATTATATAACCCCACACGGCTCCTCGCACGTCCGACAATAGAGATTTCGAAAGCCATTAATAACAGCACCTCGGCGCATCTCTCCTTATACAGCCCCGAGGCAGCCGCGCAGTATAAATCAGAGCTCGCCGGCGTTACGCGATGATAAGCCAACGAAAGGTGCAAACGCGCAATTTACGGGATCGCCGGCTGTGAGAGTGATTTAAGCGAAGGGCCGCGTTTGTATTGTTTCGGCAGGCGACTTTCGTTTTTTTGAGCCGCGCCGCCCGTCTTGGGTGTTTTAATCGTTTTCGGATGCATCGCGCTGGGTTCGGGTTGGGTAATTGAATGAGAATGCGGGGTAAATTGATAAGATATGTAATTTTGCGGGGACGTTTATGTAAGGTTGTATATAAGTGGGTGTATGCTGATGAGCGAGTGCTGACATTTTTTTTTCATCGCACCCGGCTTTTATACGAAATTAATTAACGCGCGCGTTCGACGTTTCGTAAACGCTTTTAACGAGCGCGCCCGCATTGTTTTCCGCATTCTCTCTCAATTAGACCGGCGAAAAGGTTGCCTACATCCTTGCGGACGCGGCGAATCAGTGCATACACACGATTCGAATTAAGATACACTTTCTATCTACAGCTCAATTTTATCCGTATCTCCTAGCAACACGATGCAGACACATACTTTTTCGTGTAGAGAGAGAGAAACAGATGCGCGATATAATTGTCATCGTTACGCGCGGTAATTATATTTCCCCGAGATGCACTAATGTAAATCCAGAGCTCGCGGGAAAACGCCGCTCGCGCATTGTCTCAATGCGGCTTTATAACATAATGACCTCCTTCGACTTTCGCCGTTTATCGCGCCGCGGATGCGAAAATCGCCCGGAAAATAAAAAAATACCATAACGCTTAATGTAAACGTATTAATCGCGCTTTCTTACGTGTTCCAGGTGACGATGAGGCCGTCAACGCTGCTCCTACTGCTGGTTTGCCTGGCCTGCTTACTAACCGGCCAAGCGGAAGGTGAGTACACACGATTCTCCTTTTTTTCTTTCTTTTAGAGAGAGAGAGTCTTCCGCGTTTGCAGCATCTTCGCTCTCCCTTTTATTATCTCGGCCGATCTCTCATACCCGAGCTCTCGGGTTATAACTCACGGGAGGGCTATATTAAGTGCGACGGGCTTTTACGGCGCGACGTTTACTCTAATTCCGCGCTTTTTTCGGCCGCGGTTGCAACAGCGTTACGCGCGCTTAATCGCTCCTATTTTACCGAGAGCGCAGAGCGCGAGCTGGGTAATGGGTCTTTTACGGCCCTGATGTGGGTATTTATTGCGGGATTGCAAAACGTTTCATCGGGAGCGATTAATACGGTTATTGTTTCGTGCGCTCGGCTAGCGGAAAATTGCATTTGCGGAGTTTGCCTTATTTTTATTAATTTTAACGGCCGGAGCTGGCGGCGCCGAGAAGAAACGGCTTTATTCTTCCTCCGAGCGTAAACGTTGTGTTTACGTTAATGGGTGAATCTTAAATCTGGATTATTTCGTTTAATTAATTGCGGCAATTAACAGCGCGTCCGTAATAAAGACCTCTGCTAAATATTTATCATTTTATATTTTTATAATTAAACACTCGGCTCCACTTTCTACCCTTAAATAGAACCGCAAAGTTCAACGCCCGCCACATTCGTAGCTCACAGCGCGTCTCTCTCATCGCGTTGTTTCTCGAGTTTCCTCGCAATCAAACGTAAAAGCCCGCCACAAAAACAAAAACCATAATAATTCCACGAGAAAACACTTACGCACTTCTCTACCGAATCAACACTCCCCGGTGACGTAAAACCTTTCTTTTTCACTTAGCGCGTTTTACGATCGTTCATATAACCATAATCAATCCCACGCGCGAGAAGAAGAAGAAGAAGATGAAAAAATGTAGTAGTTAGAATTGTTAACGAAAAACTTTTCAGGCGCAAGGAAACGATTCCGCAGGCCGACGACGTCGAGGCCCTCGCTGTCGAGCAGCGACCAGGAGGTCTCGGCGAGCGTCAACCGATTTAAGGTGTCGCGCAACCGAATTGGTAACAAGAGCACCAAGAACGAGCTGCAGCCTGGTAAAGTCAGCGATGATTATAAGGTACGTTTTATGGTTTGGAACATTAGGATTTTGGGACTTTTTGTGGAAAGTTGTGTAAAGGATGGATGAAAGCTTAAAAAACATTAAAGGATTCATTGTTAAGGTTTGAGATTTTGGAATATTTGGAATATGATGGTTTTCAGATGACGGGATATTGGTTTTCACTAGAATCAACATTTACTCTCGACACATTTATTTTCGTAACGTAAAACTGTTCTAAACTTCGCAAACAGCAAGCCGGTACATCATCCGTGCAATCAACTCTTCATAAATACCGATCGAACTTTCTCGAATCCATCAATTTCCACTCAACTCCTCATCCACCCGATCACCAACTAAAACCACATTTCTTCACCTCATCACATTCATTACCACGCGCGTGTCTTCGCTCCAATCAATCCGCAAAAAGCCGCGTCGATCCGATTTCTCAAAAATCGGCCGACGGCTCTACATTTTACATACGCGTTGCAATATGCACGCTAGCCGCTCGGCCGCTAGCCTCGTTGCTTTCACTTTACGCGCGCGCACAGGCGTATTATTCGATTTATATTATGTATAACACGCGATGCCTAAATAAGGACCTCGGCTCGCACGCGCCGATTTCGCCGAGTGTATCCGCCTTTTTTTTATCGATGAGTGTTGAGAGTTCGTTTTTGTGAGGTTGCTGATGTTGTAGATGGATTGATTTTCACCTGTGTGGATGATAGGGAAACTGAAATTTAAATTTATGGGTCGAATGTGTGAATGGTTCATACCGGTTTTCTCATCAATTATCAAATTTAGCCGTGAGTCTATATTATTCTTTTTCCTGGAAAAGATCTATCAAAATGTATATTAATAACATTTAAATAAATCACATTAATTTACATCTAGCACTCGTCCTGTCAAACCTGATTACCACCACAAAAAAATAATTCCTCTCACATGATTTTCTTCTACCAAGTCCCATTAGGTTCATACAAACATTCGATCAATACTCTCTTATCCCATTTTACTAAACCCCTGACTTCTTCTCCTTCTTTCTCAACCAGATCGTCTGCTACTACACCAACTGGTCGCAGTACCGCACGAAGATCGGCAAATTCATGCCGGAAGACATCCAGCCGGATCTCTGCACCCACGTGATCTTCGCCTTCGGCTGGCTCAAGAAGAACAAACTGACGAGCTTCGAGTCGAACGACGAGACCAAGGACGGCAAAATCGGCCTCTACGAGCGCATCATTGGCCTTAAGAAGGCCAATCCCTCGCTCAAGATTCTACTGGCTATCGGTGAGTGTTGAGCTGCAGTGACTGGTTGGTTGATTGGGACAGTACATGGGTGGTTGCGTAATTAGTGCTGTTGATAGGTGAAGTAGCTTGGGTGGATTTTTATATATGGGAAGAGATTAGGTATGCGAAGGTTATAGGTTTTGATTTTTTCCTGAGGTTGAAGAATTTCAATTTTGACGCAACTGATAAGAAAAAATAGATGCGTTACTTAATGTCGAAAGCAGCATTCCGACAATTTTTCCTGTTTTCCCGAGCTACCTAGCTACAAAACTACTTGACCGTACCGATAGCAAAAAAGGAAGTAAAGTGTAGTTAAAAAATTAATTTCCCATGCGCACTTACATCACTCGATCAATTACGATACTTACAGCGCGAGCGCATTCTCCAAACGCATAATCAAAACAGCTAATTACACGAGGCATTCGATTTATGAAATTACAGGCGGATGGTCATTCGGCACTCAAAAGTTCAAAGATGTGGCTTCGACGAGGTACGCACGACAGACTTTCATTTACAGTGCCATTCCTTACCTGCGTGAACGCGGATTCGACGGTCTGGATATGGACTGGGAATATCCCAAAGGCGGCGACGACAAGAAGAACTTTGTTTTGCTGCTGAAAGGTTTGTTTTTTTGCAAATTTCTGCTGGGTCGTTTGGGATTTTTGAATTTTACGATTATGTAATCGACGGGATTTTTGTTGTGTTTAGATGACGGGTAGAGTATTTTTTTTTTTTAATTTTTGCGGAATACTGATTCTGCGGCTTTCTAAGATAACTGTTATTTAAACTGGTGTTTTTAACTGACGTTTTAATGTTTAAACGAGCGCCCGGGATTGGAAGAAACGAGTTGAAATGTAAAACTTAGCTAATTAATTACGGCACTAAATACGAATATAATCATGGCCATAACTTTAATATATAGTCTTTTCTCTTACTGCAAAGTAGTAAAACGAGTTAATTATTTTTGAATGTCCACTTTATTTTATTTCTTTTATTTTATTTTAATTAATCTGTTATTTAATTCTGCTGTATCTATCTATATAATTATATAAGTCTATTTTTCATGATTTCGTGAAATTAATGTCGTATCATAAAATCCAAGCGAACATCTAAAATTTGAAGAAATTAAATAAAAGCAATTAAAACTGTATTTATTTAGATGACAATGAACTTATAAAAAAAACTTTAAAAGTGTTTATCGAACAATGGACTTATCTACTTAGCTGCAATACGGCATCAGTATTAAATATCAACATTCTCTAACTCTATGCGTTTTATATAAAAAAAAACTCTTAAGTTACTTAAAAACGGTAAAATTTTATTAAAAAAAATTGATTTAATGACTTACATTGGAAAGTCATAAAATCATCTTTAAATTGAAATCGTCATTCAAGCGCAACCAATACTGCTTCATATGTAGAAATCCGAATTCATTACGCGCGGGCAAATTTGTTGTTCACGATAAAAATTTACAGCCCGCGAGAGCATCTCCATAAAAAAGCGGACATTTCACTTTTTCAATATTATGCGATCAGACACCTCTTAACGGCTCGCGATAAACGCAGCTCGAGCTTAACGTCGCTTTATTTCATCCACACAAGAGAAATTTACGAAAGCCGCGTCCCGGCGATTCTCAAAGTCCCATAACTCCGGTCATTCTCAAGATACTTAAAAAATACATAAAAGTCAGCGATAAACCACAATTGCTCAGTGATTCAACAAAAACACTCCACCGACCAGAAGAACCATTCAAACCTCTTAAAAAAAAACCATACAATCGTCACCGCCAGCAAACCCCACAATATCAACTCGTCCCCACATTTTACAGAACTGCGAGAGGCCTTCGAAGCCGAGGCCCAAGAGCGCAAAAAGCCCAGACTCCTGCTCACAGCGGCCGTACCAGTAGGACCAGACAACATCAAGAGCGGATACGACGTGCCGGCCGTAGCCAGGTAAGCGCTTCTTCAGCCCGCAAAAACCGATCCTCTCGAATCGAAAATATATTCCTCGCTGCGCTCTGCATATAGATTAATGGATTTCGTGATCCAGACGCCGAGATTTTCGTATACATACGTATGCGATGATGTTACGAGCGCGCCGAGCGTGACTACAGCTCGGCTGGAATTCGTGTCGAAACGCGATCGGAGGAATTTGAATTTTCTCGGCGTCGCGGGCTTTGCTAAACTCGGCGTTGCGCGGCGCGAGCTCGCCGAGAAGTGCTTTGACTAATTGGCTGGGTTCGCGCGCTGGGGGAAAGAATGTGATTAGGTTTTTTTCTTCTTTAAGGTGCGTGCGTTTGTTTGGGTCGTTCTAATTAGTTTGTAAAAGTGACAGGTTGGGTTTGGCGGTTTGGTTTTTGCGCGGTTTCTAGTTTGAATTGTAATTAACGATATTTTCATTCGCTTTTTAACGGAAAGTTAATGCTCAGAGAAAAAATTACGATTATTTAGAATCGTATGTGAAAGGGTCGGGCCTAATCGGCTCTAACGACCGTAAACACACCTCCTCAACTCCCAAAACTCACTTTTACCACTCTCAACACCACATCCTCCTTCCTTTCTGGCCAGCGCAATGAAAATTACCGAACCGAGAGGAAATCGTGACCCAGTAAACCTCGCACCTCACAAAAACCAAAATAAACATCTCAATCACCTATCCAAAACCTAAAAAAAACACACAATTACCCAACTCGACTCTAATAACAAAACAATCTCTCTCCCCTCCCATCTCAGCTACCTCGACTTCATAAACCTCATGGCCTACGACTTCCACGGCAAGTGGGAACGCGAAACTGGCCACAACGCGCCTCTGTACGCATCATCCCTAGACTCGGAATGGCAGAAGCAGCTGTCTGTGGACAATGCGGCCACTATGTGGGTCAGGCTGGGCGCGCCTAAGGAAAAGATGATTATCGGCATGCCGACTTACGGAAGATCGTTTACCTTATCGAATCCGGCTAGTTACAAGGTCCACTCGCCGGCGAGCGGCGGCGGCAAGGCCGGAGAGTACACCAAGGAGTCTGGATTCTTGGCTTATTACGAGGTGAGTGGAGTGTGAGTCATGGGTATGGGTTTTTGCGGGGGGCTGATGTGAGGTTTCTTTGTTGGGAATCGGCTGGGTGAGCCGGTTTTGAGGATTCGATGATTGCGGGGTTGTTTTGGGTTGTGGATGGATGCTGCTTGTTGAGTACTTTTGAATTTAATGCGAGTTTTTGGTACGATGGATTTGTGGGATGATTGATAAAAAATGAGATGATAATTTTTAACTTTTTTTGTTAAAGTTGCTGTAAATGCTTTTAGATGCATTTATTTTCGTTATTATAATCGTTAATTCTTTGACATGTTGCGCGACTTTCACAAAACTTTTTTGTTTTAAAAAATAAGCTTGTTTTATTCTGAAATAACTTAGTGAACTAAATACTCATACTTAAAACCGGATTAATGGATTAATATGACATTAATAATACCTTAACTTGAAAACTTTCACTCTTTGAACGCCTTGTCAATTTAGTTCTGATCACAGACGAGATGGACGCTTGAAAAGATAAATAGTCTAATTCATCTTAGATTTCCTGATCAATGCTACATAAATAACGTTCCATATCTGAAGCCGCATATCAAAGTATAAATAAGTCACGACAGCTTCCTTAAAACTCTACCTCGGACATTCTATTTTTACAGCCATCTAACTAATCGCCAAATCTCATCTTATTTTTATACAGCCACGATTTATTTCCATAAATTTCACACTGAAAATTGCAGCAATTACCATTCACCAAGGACAGATAACACAACTTTCAGCCTCAACATCTCATTTCACAAACCATCCCTCCACATCAATAAATTTCCACTCGACTCTTTGCAATAGCCTACTTAACGAAAATCATCAAAACAATCACGGAACACTAAATCAGTCCATGATAAACTTCCTCAGATCTGCGAGATGCTGCTGAACGGCGCCGCTTACATCTGGGACGACGAGATGAAGGTGCCTTACCTGGTGCACGGCGACCAGTGGGTCGGCTTCGACGACGAGAGATCCATCAGAAACAAGATGCATTGGCTCAAGGATAAAGGATACGGAGGTACCGTGTGCATGCTTACCTAGAGATGCGTGAACGCAGATATTGCGAAATTTTTCACCAGAGGCCATTCCGATTTCAATTTCCCAGCGCGCCGTGAAACTCTATCCGTTTCCTCTTTCAGGGATACTGGGTGTATATGTGTATGT
>JAPYZA010012882.1:0-11933 GCA_030522685.1 Eupelmus azureus | reverse complement strand
ATATATATATATATATATAAATGTTATAAATTACAAAATATATATATGTATAGTTTATAAGACGTCATTTACTAAGAAGTCTACCGAGTGTGATACACGAACATTAAAAAATATTAGTCAATTCCCGTAGATGTCTATAAGTGTGTTAAGGTGACATTATTTACAATGATATGCACTGTGTGTTATTCGTATATATGCCATCAGTTTTGTAATTTTTTATGAATAATCATTTTTGTAAATAAAATTGATAAAACATTATGCATAAAATATAGAATTACTTATAATTATTTTTGGATACAATCTGTAGATAAATTGACCATACTTTTATTCGCATTTGTTAATGTTCATTCATCTATCAATTTATGAAATAAATGAACAGGTAGAGTTCTTGCTGAATGAACTATCAGTTATGTAATAAAATAGTATTTTAATTAATTAAAATTTAATGTACATATTTGATTGTGACTATTTGATACTATAATATTAGTTTTCAAAGCTTTCAAAATATTTGAATCATTAAATGTAACATTCAGAGTAATTTCAACTACAAATCATATTCAGTGTAAAATAAGTTACAATAAAGATGAGTTACAGAGGCAATTTTGAGAAAGAAATTACCTTATGAAAATAGCGTTAAAGAAGAATGAAGGGATTTGATTACAAGCAATTTTTTGTTTAATTTAAATGTAATTTTCATCGACGGTATCAAATGTTCAGCCCTCGCAGAGTAAACCAAAAATATTTGGAGAAAACATTTATTCAAATTTCAATCCAGTGAAAATGTTTATTCGAATTACAAACGAACGTTTACCACCCATGGTAGCGTGAATTCTATCGAAAATGAGCCACATCCATCCGAGATCGCATCAACACAAATTGAAAGCAATTCTCTATACGAAAATATAGGAAAGGTTGAATTTCAATTTGGCCAACATAGTCGTAGGAGAATCCACGGGATCAATTTGATGCGCTAATTGATCGACAAATGGACTGGAGGCATAGTCTATGACTTATTGGTCGATCAATGAACATAATAGACACAAGTTTTGATTTCTGCCGAACAATGCGCGAGCTTGAGCGCTCTCAAAATATGTGCATACACGCAGCATCGATATTCACTCGCGCACGGGGGTAGGAGGGTAGAGTAGCAGCTGCCTGTCGCGCGCCACGTACAAAACACTCACCCCATTTCTCTCGATCCGTGTGCGCTCGCTCGCGGTCATTCGTTTGTCCAGGCGCACACCATCGGCCGACGTATACAGATTTCCGTTATAATAATAAACATCGGCAGTGATATTTGCATGGTCGCGTTCGCGCGCGATCGAGGAGAGGCTGGGAATGGGGGGGGGGGGATGTTTAGCCCCGCGGTTGAAATTCAATCGTGACGCGTTTTCCAATCACGAGCCAGTGTAACGACATCTCCCCACCTCTGGCACTGCCGATCCGCAAATGCCAATCCTGAATCGCTCAGTTCTCTCCCTCTCGCTTTCGTCCTCTCTTTCTGCCTCTCTGAATTCGCCGCCGGCGGCGGGGGGCTCTGCAGAGGCTGCGGTTCTTTCTGGACCCGGCAAATGAAACTTCCGCGCATCCGCGCACCCGAATCGGCCCGGACAGCCGGGCACGAAAAGAGACTCTAATCGAAACTTAGTTTACTTTTACAAAGCCCGCGCGGCCGAGCGTGCGCCGCAGCACCTATATCTCTCTCTCTCTCTCTCTCTCTCTCTCTCTCTCTCTCTCTCTCTCTCTCTCTCTCTCTCTACCTCGTCGCTGCATTCTTCGGCTCTACTTCAAAAGATTGCGAGTGTGCGAAAGTGCAGCTGAGAGGGAAAGATGCTCGAAAAAGTTGGCCGCTACTCAGAGAGCCTCGATGGCTTTTCCCCATCGTTCGAGAAGCCGATACGCGCCGAATACTCCGGACGCGAGCGAGCTTTTATCTTCATTGTACATTAGGCGGATTACTCGGATCATCCGAGCTTTTAATCGATCAAATTTTTATTTTACGCTGATTCTTTCCTACCGGCCATTCGTTCAAATATTTTTCTATCACCGGGGATTTCATTTTATGATTCTACGAACTGCAGTAATTAGATTGCGATTCTTCATCTCGTAACTGTATTATCGATACGGCAATTTAATCAGCAATCATGTTAATCTACATATTTGCAAGTAAATGAAAAATTTTTTAAATTAACAGAAAAAATTGAAAATTTTTTAATTCCGTATATTATTTTTTTAAAGCATAAAATATTGTAAAACCGTTTATTTTTGTCCAATACTCAAACAACAGTTTAGAAAAAAATGATATTTTTTCCAAATTTTCATCAAAGTTTTAATTGAAAAATCCATTCCAATTCAAATTTAATTACTTAGAATAAAAGTTAAATGCAAAGGTAGCCACTATCATAACTCGGAATTAAACTAAAACTGAACAAATACTTATTACTGGCGTCCGACATAAAAAGCTCACTAATTCAAGGGGCGGCGCCGCAGCCAGCTCGCGTGAACGTAGATTTCGTGGAAAACGCACATAGAAGGAGGCTTCTCGCGTCGTAGCTCAGGCTGCCTCTGCCTGTGCAGCTTCTCTTAGTTTTTGCGAGTTAGTAGCCCCCAGTACAGCCCTCCATCAGTAAAACGAGCGAATAGCTTTTTGCCCTCGCGATTGTGCTCTAATCCTTCGCAGCCGCTGAAGAATGCACCCCCTGCGCGCGCTCTCTTGTTTTTTCACCCCCTTTTTCTTCTGTACATTATATCCCCGAGCCTCTCGTGTGGATACTAATAGCGTGAAGCTAGAGTCAGAATATCTTGACTTGAGAGAAGATTCGTGAGAACTGGAGGTAAAAGTTCAGCAGCGCGTAAATGTGGAACTTTGATCTGACGTCTGTCTTCTTCAAGTGTGGCGGGGCTGAGAAAAAATCTCATTATTATAAGTAACTGGTGCATTAAAAGTATTATTGGAAAATGCATTTCGGCCGAAATCAGATTTCCTTCGTGCTGAAAGGCGCCCGTGACCGCTGAGAGTATAAAAAGCGGAAAGCGAGATTGATGGTATTGAAGACCGCAAAAAAAAATTTTATCACGACACGCCGAATATTATTTAAAAATGAAAATATGACATTTATGAGTTAAAAGCATGACATTTATCGATTCCCGGGAGGAATTTCATTTATCTAAATGGGTCGTCGCTTATCGGAGCTTATTATCTGAAATCATATCGGCAAAGGATACAGCGGCTGTGACAATCGAGTGATAAGCGTCACCGCCACCACCGCCGCCGCGACACCAGTTAAATTCAGCACTCTTCATCAAAGGGAACCGTTAACCGGGGGCAAAGGAATGATTTGTCACTTTTGATTCAGAGTCCCGAGCTCCCAGCATACGCGCGCGCGCGCGACGCTCTCTTCGTTATCGGGCTGCCGGCGGGGCTGTCCCAATCTCGTGGAATTCGAAAAAAGAGGGACAGGGCTCTCGCTCGCCGGACAGAGGTTATTACGAGGCTGTCGTCTCGTGTATCACGCGCAGTTCGGAAAAAGCTCTCTCTACCTCTTTCTCTCTCCCTGCCTCTCTTGCGGATTCACGTCGGCTTGTATTTCCATCGAAAGCGAGTGCATCGCTGGGAGAGGAAAAGAGACGGTCTCACCACACCGTGACTGCTACTACTGCGCCATTCGAAATAGAGAAAGAAAAGTGCGCCGCTGGTATCCCCAGCAGCGCGCGGGGGCCACGCAAAGCTCCGAGCGTGGACGCGTCAGCTCGACCTCCCCGCAGCGCAGCGAGTTTCAGGTTTTCGAACCTCTTTGCGCGCTCGCGCTGCGTGCGCGCTTTTTTCGCCGCTGCTGCCGCCGCCCCTCTTTATCCACTCGCGCGAGCGCTGGAATAGTTTTTTCCTCCTTTTTCGTCGTGCCACTACCTTTTTACCTGATTTTTCCCCATACATTTTTCTCGACTCGCCGCTACCTGCGCTAAGTAAGTTTAAGACAGGAATTTCTCCTGGCAGTTGGACACTTGAAGCTTTTCCCGTAGCGTATGGCCAGTAGTTCTTCATTTTCAGCGCCAGCTCGCGTTCCTTAACGTCAATCTGTTATATTAAAGTCAAATATTTATTTAATATGACACGTTGTTGTGCAGAGTTATTGTTTTCGCTAAAATACATGTTAAGTAAATTTAATTATTTTCTATTGGAGTTTGATGAAAAAAGAATATATTTTTTTGTTCCTATATGAAAGGATTCTTTGATGTTTTTCGGAAATATGGAATATCGGAAAAATGTAAAATGTTCAAATAAAAAGAATTTATTACTCATAAATGAGCGTAATTTAGAAATAATTAGTCATGGTAATATGTAGTCGTTAAATTGTTTTTTATGTAAATAGATTTTTCTATATTATTTGTCAAACTTTGATCAAGTTTTTCACCTTTAGACTTATAATACATATTTTCGTTTTTATTTTGTAACTTTTTTGCGGTACAAAAAATATTGGATTAACAGGCACGTCTTTGAGCACAAAATATCCTGTACATCCAGGGCAAAAAATTCAGCTTTAAAATAGCAAACTTTAAGTACTTGAGCCGCGGAAGAAAAATTAAATGCAAGTTCAATTAGCCGGAATCACTTAAAAATTGACGTTTAAAACTTGGGGGTCCGAAGACTGGTTACTGAAAAATCTGTCTAGACTGTTATATACATATTTGACGCAAAGTACGCGAAAATTTAAATTGAAAACTTTTCTTCAAAAAGTACGCAAATCGTTGTTTTAATTTTTTTTTAATTCCCCATCCTGTTCCCGAGGCTGCGCGAACGAAGTGAAATTAAAATTTGCGCTCGACTAATCATATACATCGGGAAATATCTCTGGCAATTTCGCGAAAAAGCCGACGAGGCGAATTAGTGACGAGTGGTTGATCGCTCTCACCATACAATCTCCTCCTGACGAGCGAGAGAGAGGGAGCGAATCAAGAGAGACTTTAATTATCTGTAAAACAATCAAGCATTTAAAGGGACGTTCAATTAAAATTCGCGGATTGAAGTGCTCTTACAGTCGCTCGGAGATTCCCCGAGAGTAAACTTAATCAATCATGGGAGGGCAGCGGCCGGCCACTCTCTGATTTCATAAAATTGAATGCACCAAATATATCTCTATTAATCCAATTCCCTTTCATTCTCCCCCGCTCGCTCTGCATGCCAGTCGCGAGTGCGTTATTCCATTCTTCGGATTTCCCTCTTGTTCCTCTCCTCATCCATTCTCTGCTCTGCTTTCTCTCTCTCTCCCAGCCACTCTGTCTCCCGCGCGCCCGGTCCATCTCTTTCGAAAATCTCGAGCCTATTTTTTCTCGCGCAAGCCGAGTAATACGTCGTCGGCTTGTTTTTCTTTATCTCCCCCTCCGCTCAAGCGAGAAAGCCACTGTGTTTTTCCCCCTCGTTCAAACGAGGCACGGGCTGAGAGGGGGAGCTACGCACGTATACATATAAGCCGAGTATAAGTAGTAGCGAAATCCAGCGCGCGCGTTAAAGACACACGCCGACGGCGCTCGTTATTTCGACGAGAACAAAAAGAAAAAGCGAGAGGAGGAAGAAGCCGTTAAGCTTCGCACCGCGAGCGCGCGCGCGCGGGGTGTTATGAAAATTTTATCCTCTCGCGCGCGCGCGGAGCCAGCGGCTCGTCGCGCTTTGCATGCCTCGCTCGCCCACTACTCTCCCGGCGCGAGATTCCTCCTGTCTCTCCATCTCTCCTCCTCCTGCTCCTCTCTTTTCGGCGAGCTTGCGCGCGCGTGGGCAAATGTAGCATAACAGCAGAGAGCAGCACACGCGAGCCGCACTCTCTCTCTCTCTCACTTTCGGCCTCTCTCTCTCCCTCCGCTTTACCTGTCCCGCGCCATTTTTCACGAGCCGAGTCCATTACGCCGTAATAGCATCCGATGAATCACCGTGTTCTCTTAAGAGCACGGTCGCCAAGTCCGCCGCCTCGGAGAAGAGCGACGAGACAGAAAGGAGGGAGCGAGAGAGAGAGAGAGAGAGAGGGAGAGCGGCCGCTCTAGCACTCGGAGCGAGTGGGATTCTCGCACCCCGGAAAGATAGAGGAGAGTACGAGTGGGGAGCGAGATAGCGAGCGAGCGAGCGAGCTGGAGAGCGAGAGAGATGACCTCTCACGGCTTTCCCTTTAACAAAATGCTCGAAAGCCCCGAGTATGATTTTTCTTCGGCGCGCCATAATGCGATCATCCCCTCCCGAGGGCGTGGGACGAGGACGGGGCTCCCCCTTGACGATGGGACGTGACACCACTTGCACCTGAAGAATCGGATCAAATTAAATAACGCGCGAGAGCGTTGAGGCTCTGCTTGCTGCTGCTGCGAGAGAGAGAGAGAGAGAGAGAGAGCGGCTCTCGCGCGCTCTTCCGAAGCCCTCGCCCGAGCGATGTCTGCCCTGATCGTGTCATCCTTCACTGCTTCTCTCCACTTCTCTTCTCTCGCACTTTCCCGTTCGCTCTGACCCCTACTACTAGAATACGGCCGGTTCGTGAAATACTTTCTTTATTTTCAGCTCACCACTCTCGCTCTCTCTTGCTACTCGCGCACCCGCGCCTTTTCTGCCCGTGATAAATATTTTTCGTCCATATATCTTCCTGAATAAGTACTTATACACAATTACTTACTTCTCCGAGGGGCTTAAAAATGAATGTTTTTCTTTCCTTTCATATAAAGCATTGATGCCTTTTTAATGGATGCTTTTAAAAGCAATTTTCATTGTTCCAAAAATAATTTTGATCTTTTTGAATTATTCAAGCTTATAATATATCCAGCACGACCCTATATCGATCGTTTCACTCTGTAATGTCAACTTTTTGAAAACGAACGCTGTCAGTCTTATATATGAAATTTTAAATGTAACGCGAAAGCCGTTCACTTTGTGCCGGTAATTCGATTCCCAGTATAATATGCGCGGCTCTTTGTCAAAAAGCAAAGTTAGAAAAGAGCAAACATTTTACGAAAAAACCTGTGGCGTAATTAACTCGCCTTAATGTAGTGTTAAAAACTTTGTATGAATAACGAACTCGCCGCGCCGTGAAAATACGCGCTTTTGTAGCCTCTTCGCGGCCCGATCTACTATTATTTTCTTTTTCAACGTTTAAGAAGCATCTCATTTCCAGAATATAATTAAATATTCAGCTCCTCCGCCGGCGCTGCCAGGATGCAGGCGCTCCTTTATCCTCCAGTGCGCGAATATACTTTCCCAAGCTGTTTATTAATTTAGAAGAATATTTTTTCGCGTCAAGCCTTGCGTAGGTAGTTCGCCGAGCTCAAAGCTCGGTGAGAGTATCCGCTTAAAAGTAATAGAGCGTCAAAGCTACTGCCTTTTCTGATTTTCCGTTAGCCTCCCGTGGGCATGCTACCGCTCCTACTTCCTTTCTCTAATTATACTCGGGGACTATACACGGCTACTCGGCTCCTCGCCGCTGTGGCGTTTCACAGGGCTTGGCACAGGGCTGCTCTTCCGCGCGGCAGGTTATCGGGATCAAACGAGCGCACCGTTTAATTTCACCTCTCGTCGCCGATGTTCGGCCTACATTCGATACTTCTTTTTTAATTAAGTAATTATCGGTTGCAGCCGCGCGCCCGCACTTCCTTTTCCGCGCTCGCAGCCTCGCGCTACGGCGGTAGGAAAAAAAAAGCTAGGAAAGGAAAAATATAAACCTGCCCGCTGTGGGCGCGCCGCGGGTGCTAAAGCCCGACGGCAGAGGCGTAATAAAAGTAAGGGCAATAAAGGGCGATAACGCGAGAAATTTATTTGAAAGAGGAGTAAATCCATACAGAGCGCGGCTAAATAAAAAGGAAGGTGAAAAATCGCTCTCGCGGCTTATAGCGACGAGGCTCGCACGCCCGAGCGCTTACCAGGCCTCGATTAATGAACAAGATAATAGTAGATAACGCGGCAGCACTCTCTCTCTCTCTCTCTGACGTAAATATAAACTGATTTTGCGTAATTAGTTTTTAAAGCGGCGCGGCGAATTAATTGATATTCGCAATGTTGCATTAATATTTCCTCCCCCCGTAGTTGCAGCGGTAGCACGCTCTCACTCTCTCTCCCTCTCTTCTCATATACGCGGCAGGCTGGCGCTGCGACATATTCGCTCGCATTTGCAGGCGAAACGCGCCCTCGTAATAGCGGCGCGTTAATAAATTATAGAAATACGTTCGACGTAAATGGACCTGTAACGCGCGCTTGCGCCTTGCTATCAATGCGCGTACACGAGGCCGACGCTCCCCCTGCACTCGCCCCTCTGCTGCTAGCTCGTTGAACATGCGCGCGCGCGCGCGAGGCTGGCGCCCAGGCAAAAAGGAACTCGGCACCGCGCTGAATAGCGAAACCGAGAGCGATATAATAAAGCCGGTAATTAATTTTAGGCGAGAGGGACGAGTGATTTGTTCGCGCCCATTACAGTATGCGCGCTCGCGGAGCGATTTGATGCGAGCGTTATGTTCACGGGCGCACGTATAACTACCAGCCTTTACGACGACGATCAACTCTCTACCTTCTCTCTCTCACTCTCTGCTCTCCCTGAGCGCGCTAAACTTGCGTAAATTGAAAGCCGACTGGCCGGCGCTGCTGGCTCGTCGGTCGCGCGTGCTCTGCACTTTCGCAGTTTGCACTTTATGCAAGCCGATTCCTTTCGCCTTTCACGACGGCGCTTAGCCTCTCGACTAGAGCGTGCCCCGGCAGCTCGTTTCATCTCGTCGAGTCGGCACAACTTGCGGCATCATCTTGCTCGCTGCTGGCTGATTAGCGATAAGGAGCGTGCTCCGAGTCCTCTCCCATCCAGCGATTCTCGCTACCATCTTTTTTATTATGTTTGTCGCACTTTGCTCTCGCGCCGGCTCGGGATCGTTGCGTTGTATTCCGTGAACCTTGGGTCATCTTGAGCAGACGAGGAATTTCTTTTCATTTTGCCTTTCAATGGCTTGCTGCAATGTTTTCGTAATCTATATATGTTGTTTGTCTTGATAACAGTTTATTAGCCTACGTTTTATAAAAATCAATCACCTTGCAGAATTTATTTTTTTCAAATTTTTGTTATTGTATGTACGGAAAAAATAATATAAATATGTGCATTTTTGTTTGTTGCACGCGATATATCAGTATGATTCTTTATACCAGAAAAAAAACAAGGTTGCAAAATCAGAGATTGACAGTAAATTTCGATTGCGTGACGAGTTGATTTTAAAGGGAGTTTATTTGACATTGATATTGCCAAATAAAAGAATGCTCTTCACATTAACTGAATTTCAGGTAATATCGGTAATTTTTTAGTAAATAGTCCTTGATAATTTCCATTGTATCAAAAAGCTGTATATCGATTACATGTATATCATTTTACGTGCATGAAAAATAATATTCGTTGAAAATAACCAAGGTTAATCAAATAAATGTGGAAACATATTTCTTTAATTAAAGCGTAATTTATAGGTATGTAAAATTTTAAACAAGTTCAAATGCTGTAAAAATGTATTATTTTATAAAAGTTAAAAGCACACATTACAGCCATTTCAATTGGAAACAAAAGTTAGTCGGGGAGTGATTTAGGCCAACAAAAGTTAAAACTTTAGCGAATCCTCTCTAATATATTTGAAAGACGCGAGCGATTAATCAAATTATAAAGTCAAAAAGTTTCTAAATATAAAGTACTAAGTAAGCCGTCGCGCTTGCGCGCAAGTATTTTATTATCTTTTATTACCCTTCATTGGTCCTTACGGGCAACGAGAGATTATTTTGATTTATCCGGCAAAGTTTCGCAGCACCGGCGCGCTGTGTAACGCGATAACAAAGAATATAAAAAAGGCGCATCGCTCGCAAAGTCCACGGCAATGTGTGTCGCCGCGAATTCCCTCCTCTGTCTCTGTCTCTCCGATAACTGCCGATAAAACAAACAATTACTTTATAAATTCCGAGCGTCAGAGCCGAGAGAGAGAGAGAGAGAGAGAGAGAGAGAGAGCTGCAGCAGCAGCAGCAGAGGCGCGCGGCACCGGAAACTTGGGCTTTGGCGACGCTCAAAGGATAACAAAGTGAGGAGAGTAGGGGGCAAGTCGCCGTGCGCGTTCAGTGCCAAAGTAGCTGCCAGCTAGTGAACTAGAGGAAAGACTGGGAACAAACGAGAGGAAGAGGAGTGCGCGAGAGAGGAAGAGCTGGAGAGAGTGAGAGTGAGAGAGAGAGTAGTCTGGGTAACACACTGTCATCGAACTCTCGATTAAGCGGATGCAGCGGATAAAGGCGCGCCGGCTCTCGGTTATAGACTAAAACAAATATTTGGCGCTGCGGAAAGATAGAGGCTCGAGAGATGAAGGGTGAAGGAAGAGGGGTTAAACAGGAGGGAGGAAGGTGTCGAAGGGGGTGGACTCGGCGGGGGCTAAAGAGTGGGCGGTGAAGGGGAATCGGGTGAGGAGGGGGGGGGGGAGGGGTGAGCTTAAGTCAATTAAATAGTTTGAGAGTAAGCCGCCTACTGTGGAACGAACGCGTCGCAGTCTCGCTCCCTCCCTCGTAAGCTCCCGATCTCCGGCTTAACCCAAAAACTTCTCTCTGCGTAAACTCTCTCGTGCATGAATATCTACTTCCGATAGGAAAAGTTACCGCCGTCATTAATTATGCCTGATGCGGTTGTTCGCGCAGACCCGCATAATCCCGCGGCATACGTTTTCCTAATACCTCGGGAGATTCCCTCCACTAATACACGTGTATACACGCGTGCGCGCGCTACCAACGAGATCACGTCAGTGTCGCCCAAGCACATAGCTATGTATGTGTGTGCGCGAGCGCGCGCGCGAGAGAGAGAGAGAGGAAAGCTTTGGCCTCAAGTCTATAGGCGGGGATATACGAAAGTGTCTAGTCCTCGCTCGCGCTACGAGGCGCCTTGATCAAAACGAGAAGATATTGCCATAGTGGTTTAGCCCCGTATAATTGCCGCGCGACTGATGTGTAAGGGTCTCCCGGGTTATATCCGTTTGATGGAAACGGCCATTTACTGATTTGCCGAATTTGGGATATTGGTCTCCGGCTCTTGGCCGCTCGGCGCGCGCGCGCGCTCTCACACACATGACCCACTATATATACTCTTATTACTTTTCTTAATTAATATGATATGTTGTATGAAGCTCTACTTAAGAAAATGCCCCGCCGAGCATTAGACAAATTGTATTTATTTCCTCCTGTAATTACTAGCGCCGAAATTCTCCACTTTACTTTCATTACACGATTATTCGCTAACTGAGCGCCTGAACGACTCGGGAAAATTCTAGTAAATTATAATTATTTCTTCATTATTTTAATGCTCCGAAGATTAACTCGTCAAAAATTATTAAAAAATGGTACTATTCCTGTCACATCAAGTCGAGTTTTAGCAATGCCATTAAGACGCGTTAGAAGCATTAGATTCAAATCTTTATAATGATATTATTATGCGAAAATAATAGCTATTGCTACGAAATTTTCCTGAAGATTGTAATTTTTTAATGGGTCGACTAACGATCTAACTTTCGTCAGAGTGATAGAAGATGACTTTCATTTTTAGTATTATGCAACGACATTCCTTAAGTCAACGCTTTGTCTACTTGAATTTATAAAACTAGTCAAGGCTGTTTTTGCCAGCAGAGTTGAGTAATTCAGTTGTTACAGAAATTGGTTTTACCGTTTTAATTAAATAGAATCAATATAACTTTCACTTAATTAATATTCCTAGAAATATTTTAATTGCTCTAAAAACACATATAATCTATATATATATGTACCTATATTTTTGTTTACCCATACTGATTTTACTATTCTGCAACCTCTCTAATTAAAAATAAAATTTTTCATATGAAACTCATATAACCAATAGTAGAAAAATAAAATTCAACAAGTTTTCAAACTATTGAATTTCCTGTAAAAGTATCACACAAAACCAAGCCGT
>JAPYZA010012875.1:0-17442 GCA_030522685.1 Eupelmus azureus | reverse complement strand
TCTCGTCTATAATTTACGAAGTATTGATTTTATCGTATGATAAAAGTATTATTAATAAATCTGTATTATTAAATTTCAAATTGCTCTCCTATTATAAATATATTCTCAACAGAACTATATAAAAGGGTAATTAAAAATGAATAACAGATCGCTTTTTATTTAATTTACGTTTTATTTAGTTACACGATACGAATTTTTTAACAATAATGAATTGAATAACAAATATATCTGTTAAAAACTATACATGAAAATTAAATTTATATATATGAATTGAGTTAAATCTACAATTTTGTTTGAAACATTAGAACACAAAAGCGTAAATAAATTTACACATACTCCCTTTCTCTCTCTCTCTCTCTCTCTCTCTCTCTCTCTCTCTCTCCCTCTCTCTCTCCTTCTCTCTTTCATTTTGTTCTCTTGCATTGCCTCGTCTCCAAATCCGGGTGCAAGGTTAGACATTCGTCACGCTCCTTCAAAACGTACCTTGCGTACTAAGAAAAAAAAAGAGACACAGGTCCTCGTCTAGTGCAATAAAAGAACGAGAGAGAGAGAGAGAGAGAGTGAGAAAGACGCTTCGATAAGTCGCGTGACGTCCATTGTACTTAGCGCACGCTCCTCGAGGCCGCACGCTGCAAGAGGAACCTGGTCGCTACCATATTTATACCCAAAGGCGGACTCTGGCGAGAGAGCGCGAAATCGTCCCTCTGCGGAAAAGAGGAGCGAGAGGTATTATGTTGGATTAGAGGCGTTATTGCGCCTCGAAAGCGCGAGAGCTGCGATGAAAGGAGGCGACCAGAGGGAATGACGCAAAGCTGCTGGCGTGCTGGTACCGCAGAGAGTGCTCCAATCGAATTAAGGGGACGCTTACGGGATGAGGTGGGACTGAATGGTGGTTTTCGGCTGCGCGGTTAGCGCTTTTACTTTCTTTAAAGAAAATCGTGGGGTTTAATTGTTTTTGGAGTAGTTTAGCACTTTTTTTGGGTCGGTTGGGATTGTGCTTTTATTGATGCTTTTATCAATATGCTATAAAAGTTACTTTTTTTATAGTTAAAAAAGGATTGTTTGAAATATGCATGGTTAAGGGATCTCTGTGCTTTATTAAGTGAAAGATTGGAAAACTCAAATAAAAATGTGTGCTTTATAAATTTACACCTACAGTATCAATTGATTCATTTATTAACTTTTTTCACTTATTCAAAAGTCTCTTTTCGTATTTTACATTTTAATCTCATTTAGAAGTTTTAAATTTAATTTAAGATAAAAAGCTAAAGTTCAATTTTATTATGGTATTATTTAATATAGTTATTGATTCATTTTCGTAGAATTATTTCGCTGAATAATTAATATTTACAGAGAATTGTACAATTCGTTCTTGCTAATGCAGCGATAACTGTATATCATTGTATATTTTACCGCCGCGTCATTCATTATTGCAAATAAAAGTTTTATATTAGACGTTTTTGTTATAGTCATAAAAGAAAAATGTAGTCTCTAAAAATGTAGTTATAGACAACTCTTGGGATTAACCTGCTGATGTAAAATATTCAATTAATAACTCAGATACAAAAATAACTTCATTTACGGCAAAGAGCAAAATTATAATTTTTTTATTTAAAACATCTTAATCTACAAAATAATCTATTGCGAATGATCGAAAAAAATATCATTGAAAATTTTTATATCTAATTGAATTAGTACATTAAAAATACTATTACTTCAAAAAATCGTATTCTTCTTTTATAAGTGTTAAAAGAAATGAAAACTTAAAAGTAAGCAAACTTATCCCATTTTCCACTGTAAAGGACGCAAACTTTTTAATTTATTCACACCTGCTTAAACTTATTTCAATCTACTTTTCTTATCGTTTACCAATATAAATTAAAAATATCTTCGTAAAAGTACAAAAGTATCAATAATTACATAATATTATCACCAGCAACGCATCAACTTGATAGAACACCTACCGAAATTAATTCTCCACTACCAGCAACCTCTACCCCTTACCACCGAATCAATCATCCACTTCACGCGCTTCTTCACTATTGGTCCCCTCATCCTGCCACCAGCAAACCTGCCGAAGATTACACCAGTATTCCAAACTACCTCTTCCCAGGACTAGCCTACCCATAAATCTCGTTCCGCAAATTATTAATGTTTGCGTAAAAATACATCACGAGGCTCGTAAATACCTCGAGAGAGAGGCGTCGCGCGCTCTATACCCAGAACTATGAGCGGCAGGTAGAAAAGCTGGACAATTGCAGAAACTACAGAGTCCGAGAGGCAGGGGCAAAATTTTACGACGGAAGCGTCCTCGTATACGAGAGACCATCGCACCTCTCTCCTGTCTCTCTCTCTCTCTCTCTCTCTCTCTCTCTCTCTCTCTCTGTCTCGCGTCATTACCTCGTTACTCTATGGGACACTTGACTGTAGTGTGACGAATGCGCGGCCGTGGAGAGGCTCTGTTTTTACATGTCAAGCCAGTGCCGCCGCCGTAGCTCTCTGTACGAGAGGAGCCGTTTTACGATCGGAATGAATTATTACTCCCGGTAATAACGGCTCCGGTCTAGTGAAATTTTCGCATTTTGAAATTGAATTCTTTTTTTTCTCTTTTTTGCTTTTTTGCTTTTTGTAGTGCCGGCTGAGATTATTGTTATTTCAGCTTGCGCGGTGCTTGTTGGACGATTGTTTTTTATTTGAGAGCGGATATTGAAATTTACATTTTCATGCGCTCTGCGCGCTGCTTTAGGTTAAGTGAGCTTTTAGCTCTAATTAGAATTACATTTTTATTTTAGAATTTAACTGCTGTCTGTTTTAAGTTTTGTAATTTTCTTGATGGCTTTTTATGAAGTGGTTACTCGGTGCGGTTTTATTGACGACGATGGACGATCAAAGAATCATAAATACCTCAAGATGAGTACGATATAAAAATGTCTATAAAACAGTTTTTTGAAAAATGTTGTATTTCAAACATTGTAGCATTTATCACCGAATTCAAAATGGGTTATTTATCTTAAATGAAATTATCGATATGAATTAATTATTAATTCAATTTACGAGTATTTCCAGTTATTTATCTCTTTGATATTCTGCAGTATTCACATACATTAATTGTCCCCTCGTCATCATTTTACATTTGCGTCTAAATTATGTAATAAATTTGTAAATAACAAGCTGTTCAGCCGTATACAAATTTTAAAATATTTTATTCTGAAATAATATGCAATGATAATATATTTTACAAAACAGTATTCGTGTCCCCGTTTTCAAGTCAAGCTAAAGCATTAGCAACACGTATTAAATTTCGCAACCAAGAAATTTTGTCGAGAGCTATGAATTCCGCTTAAAATTAGTGAACCCCTATGCCAGGCTCCTCTCTGTACTTTTAATTAAGTTCACCGACGTGATTTTTTTTCTGTTTCATTTTTTTTTAGGCAACCGCGGCAGCGAGGAGACGACGCGTAATCTCGAAAAAGAAAAACGAAACAGCCAAAGATAACTCGAGTTTAAGAGATTAACGTTTGGTGTACCTTGAAAGTCGAAGCCTAAAAGTACTTAAGCCGATTTACTGTGAAACTTCCACTTGATATAGTAATTTCCGGGAACTTTGAGAATCGAGGTTATGTTTTAAGAAGTTTAAAAAATTTAAGAGCAATGAGAGCCTCCTTACACTTTTTCAAGACTGGAATAATGTAGTATCGCGTTTTCTTCGTCGGCTGGGGAAAAAGGGGGAAGAAGGGCCATTTTCTTGCATCTCAGCGCGCTACAGGTCTGTAATTTCAGAAGTTGAGCAAATTTCAGATGTGCGCGAGATTGAGTTGTGGCGCGTTCCTGTAATTTAAATGATTCGATTATATGTATTAATGTTACGAGTGTATATTTATATAAGATGCTGGCGGTGTGGATGGATAGTATGATTATTCGTTATATTTAGACCATTTTTTTATTTATTTGTGGTAAGAACAGGCGATCAAGTTAATATTAAGTTAATATGAAGTTAATATTAAATTAATATAAAGTTAATATTACATTAATATTAAGTTAATATTAAGTTAATATTATATTAATATTAAACTAATATTAAGTTAATATTAAATTAATATTAACTTAATATTAAAACAATATTAAATCAATATTAACCTAAATTTTTTATACTTCATTTCTTTGTTTATTTTTTAATTATATTTATCATCTTATATTTTTGCATCGAGATATAATTATCAGAAGATAACACAAACGTCAATATCTTAATATTAACTCAATATTAACTTAATATTAAGTTAATATTACACTAATATTAAAGTAATATTATGTTGATATTAAATTAATATTAATTAATATTAAGTTAATATTAATTTTGAGTTAATATAGAGATATTGATGATTGTTTTAGCTTTTGATAATTATATCTCGATGCAAAAACATAAGATGATAAATATAATTTGAAAAACACAAATAAATAAAATGTTATAAAAAATCTAGACAGAGAAAGAAGAGAGAAAGTTCAAGAATTTTTTATAATATATATAAAAAACAGAGAAAGTTTGAGAATTGGTACAACTACTGTTTTCATACTGAAAAAAAATAGAAACTTATTGCAGAATGAAGGTGTACAATCCGTGTGACCGAGCGAGAATCTCTCTATAATAACTCGAGCATCAAAACTTTCAAAGGCTTAGGGAGTCACTCAGACCGCTCGAGAAGCATCTTCGCCAACCATCTATAAAATATCCTGTCCCGATCCCAGAATTCGTAAAAATAAGTACTCTTGCCATTCCCAACGCGGCCAGAAATTAGCCCCTCCCCTCCCCCCCTCATCGATCCTCCCGGCAAGCTTATAGCCTCGCGCGTTTCCTCTCCGTCTATATACCCTCCGCCCCAGAACATTACGAGCTTTACGAGCGCCGCGCGAACTGTATCTGTCTATTTATCCCGTTCGCTCTCCCTCTCGCTTCCTTCCACCGCTAGGACGGCTTTCCAAGAAAGGCTCAGTGCACGAGCGTGGAGCGAGAGAAAAAACGAACGCGCCGCACGGGTAATGACTGCCGCGCGAGCAGGTGAAATCGCCGATCCGCGAATGCCGGCGAGCTTACGGCTTTTTACGGCGCGACTCGATTTCAATCGAGAAAATAACAGCGCGACGACACAAAGGGCCTTCGCGCGCAGCTTTCGGCTAGCCGCGGCTAATTACGCCGGGGTGCGTAAAAAAAATGAATGGCGAAACTGAAAGCGACGCTAATGGCGCCGGTAATTGCGATGCTAATAATGCTAATGACGATAATAACGCGACGTTATAACGAGGCCGATGCAATTTGCCGATTCGACAAAGCGAGTCCCACGCGGCGGCCGCTGCTACCGATCCTTGGTGACAGTGCTTTTCTCGCGTTCCACTTGCGCGTTGATTTTTTTCTTTTTTTTTTGAGTTTGTCTTCGCTTGTATTTACACTAGCGAGGAGCGGAGTTATGCTGATAAGGAGCGGACGCGTCGCTTGAAGATTGCGCGGGTGCGACTCTTTTGTGTTTATGTTGGATTGTCGTTTGGTTTTTTGTTGGTTCCGTTGCTATGGATAAAAATTGAGCAGATAGAAGTAAAACATTTCAGTATTATGATGATTTTATATTTATTCGTCGGCAAAAGTAATTTTTAATTGAATATGTTAAATTCTTGGAATTCGTATAATTTAATAAAAACGTGGGTATGGTATTTTTCGTTTAATTTTGATAAAATATTAAACTTGATAAAACAATTCATAATCAAAGCAGACGAAATTACTCTGAATATATAATATAATTCGTTCATTGTTTGCATATTTAATTTATCTGTTAATATTGTGTGTATACACTGAAAATAATTTCAGAGTAAGAATTAAGTAATTTTACGGTAAACATAGCTGCTGGTCAAATTCAAACATAGCCAAGTAAATCCATGATTTTCCGGTTGTAAATAGAAATTTTTCCTAGTTTAAATAATAAAATAATTTTTTAAAAATTGGAATTTAAAAAATAAAGAGAGAGGGAATGTAAAGGTGATTCTATGGTCGAAAGAACGCTTGTAATCTTTTTTAATTACTATTTAATGCGTGCACGGTTGTATTTCTTTTATAATAATACTTATTATTACAAAGTTCTTATAAATGATTTAAAATAATTATTGTTAGTGGTCGAACACACTCGAATAAATCGAAAACACTCTGATAAAAACCAGAGTAAAGCCCTATCTATTTATCACAAAAATTTACCTTATAAGTAATAAATAACTTAAAATTTAATATTATACTAAAAAATACAGAACAATTTTAATTTTAGCCCACCATGCCTCAGTTTGGCTACATAAACGAGAAACTTTTATTATAAAATTATTCTCCATAAATCGAAATGTTTCAATTCCGAAATTAATGGATTCGTCAAATAACTTCTCAAAATGAATTAATTACTTTGAGCGGCCATTTTTAATTTACATTTTATAATTTTAAGTTATCGCACCCCTATATACCTGCCGAAATAATCTCCTTTAATATAATGTTATGAACGCCGAGTTAATTGGGTGATGATCGAAATTTCGCTGTAGCACCCGAAAGTGCCTGCCTTTATTCGCTTATTATATGTCGTCAAAACCGGATGGTGCGATAGAATGAATTTGCACTTCGATGAAGACGATAATGTCAGACGGTAACGATAATAACGTATCATTTTCAAATATTTTATTTACGGATTAATATGGCTATGATGGTTTCAGATTTACTAATTTCGTTGTGTAAATAACGAAAATTTATAAATTCATTTGGATAATATAATTCGAAAATAATGCAATCCAATATTATATGTTGTTTTATTAAATAATTAAGTGGCTTTATTGATCAAAATAAAATGTTTAAATATTTACTACATTCAAATTAGTACGAGATTCCAGTTATTTTTGCCGTTAGTTAAAACTGATTCATTTATATGTGATCACGAGCTAGTTTCTTCAAGAAAACTTAATAGATAGTTGAAGGTACATAAATGATATATACTATAATATTCTAAAGATAATGAATATCTCGAGAAAAATTCTCAACGACCGCTCTCTTTTTATTTCCATTTTCATCAATTCTGAACATTTTAAACTGCTAAACTACTACCCCTTTTCCGAAACCTTCCTTTTATTCAACTCAGAATTCAAAGTTCACGTTTTCGCAATAACAAACTCGATACTCGACTTTTCATTACAGCGCGGGACACTGAAATTCGACACCTGGCATTCAAATCCCGGCACTTGCTCTGCGAAAACTTTTATTTCAAAACTTTTAGTACCCCGCCTCGAAAAAAAAAACGCTGGCCGTGACGTGAAATATGCCCGGCACCATGAATAATAATAGAAACAATGACAGTCCGCAGTAAAACTCCGCGTCGCGCTCGTAAACCGATTTCGCATCGCTGGCGAAGGGAAAAACTCCAGCTACGAAACCTAATCGAACCTCCTCGAACCGTCGCAAAAATCCGAAAAAAAAATCAACGCTCGCTCGTTCCTAAGCTACAAATCGCAAAAAAGCAACGCGGCGACCCCGCCGCGGAGCGAGCGGCGAGAAAAGAAAGGACGAGATCGCGTGCGGCGTGTATTACCTGTTAGCGCGGCGGTGAAACTTCTAACAGAAGCCGTTAATCGCTTCGCGGAAAGTCGTTTCCCCGCGGCTGTGCTGCGCTCGCGAACTCGGCTGGATGCGCGACGCCTCGTTTCCTGAGGCTCGTGCGCTCTGCGAGCTCTCCCTTTTTTTTACCCTTTCCTCATCGCTCGCGCGCATGACAGAGCTCTGCGCGCATTGTTGTCGCAGCAGTTGCCGCGGCTGAGTTGGAGCTCGCGCGCAGGTGAGGGAGCAAAAAGCGAGAGCCGTGGGCTGTGCTGCTGCGCGCCGAGCACGCCGACGTTGAGTGGCTTTTAATGGACTTGGAGGCGTTAGGAGAGGAGGGTATTTTTTTTCTGTTTTATTTGTGTTTTGGAGGGGATGTGCTTTTGTTTCGATATTTGTAATGATTATTAGAGGAAATGTATTATTTCTGATTTGTGAATGGGAAGTTGGTGAGGTGGGGTTTGAAATTAGAGCTTGGGATTGCAAAGCGCCAGATGAAAATGAAAGATGAGTGGTTTTACGATATCAGTTTCAATATGCATTGCAAAGTTTGTAGACTGCATAATTAAAAATTAATGGAATTGTCGAAATTAACGTCAATTTTTCGTAAAAAAATTGTTACTGATGCAAGCATCCAAGAAATTCGCAATATTTTACAAACTTCTTTTTGGAAAATATGAAAAATATGTTAATAATTTTTCATTAATTACTTGAATATTTCTTACATACTTATAATAATATATTAATATTATTATAATCCAAATATTCGATTTCAATGGTAGAGAAAAGTAAAGTAGGATAAAAAATGTGTCTAAACCAATCGTTATATTTTAATTATACGAAAAAAAAAACAATCATCACATAAATTGACAAATAATGGTTTCCATATAACTAATTTTGAACGCGATTAAAAACAATATTTTCCTACTATCGTTCTACGATCACATTTTGCTACCGCCCAACACGCTAAATAAACTTGCACTCAAAAAAAGAAAAAACGATAACCATAGAATACCAACAGCCGCACGCCATCGATGTTTTTCCTCGCATGTGATCTCGCTCGAAACAGATGAAAAAAAAAGGTGGGCACTCGCACGTCGCATAGCGTGCTAGAAAAATATTACAATTCACGCGTGGGAGGGCAAAGCTCGCGTCGCGATATCAGTAGGAGGGATTTGAAAAATAGCGAAAATCGCAACCCGGAAAAAATATATCGACGCGCTTACAAATGCGGCGTGCGCGCGGCTGGGCAGGCCGCGACGAAATCCCGGTGATTTTTCGCCGGCGAAGCGCGAGATTAAGCGGCGCTCTCGTCGAACGAGCGCGTTTTAATCGATGGATTTATCTGCGAGACTGGTCTTCTTCATTTTTTTTTTGTATCGCGGGCACGGGGGAAATGAGCGATTTATCTTGCGCCGGAAATGACTGGAGTGTGCTTTGATAGATTGCCGGGGGGTAATCTCGACGTTTATAGGTGATTGCTTTAATAATTTGGATTCTGTTACGTCATCGTGATTTTAATTAACAAATTTACGGCTTGATTTATTTGCGAAGACGAAGTTTTGTTCCAAGAACGTGATTAAGTAAGTTATATACACGTGCTGTTTGCTTTGTTTAGAGTGCTAATTTAGATGGAGTATTGTATACTTATCTCATGATCATTAGTGCGATTAAGACGATAAAAAGAAGATACCTGATGGATTGATCTATTTATATAAATTTATAATCATGTTGATTAATCTTGATAAAACTATTTTACAGTTTGGCCGTTCATGTCTTCATAATTTTATTATTACTCTGAGAGCTAATTCTATATTAAATCGAAATAGTACGTTAATAATAAGATTTGATATTACAGAAAAATAATCGTGACAATTGCAGAATTACTTATAGAAAACTATAATAAAAACACGTAAAATTTCAAAGAAGCATTATAAAGCTTTAAGACACATATATTTTTTACATCATCAAATAATCTTTCCTACAAAACGTTCTTCCTCAAACTCGAACATACAACAAACTACAAGCAAAGCATAACACAATCAACTTTCACAAACATTCCAGTAAACTTTACTCACGTCGCCGACTTTGTAGCCTCAATCGTAGTCCCCGAAACGTTCGCCAAATCTGGCCTTCAGAAGATACAATGCAATCCCGCGCCTTGTCTCAGTACTTCTGCTGAGTGCGGCGCAGGTGGGTAACGCAACACAGCTAGTCCTCCTGTAGCCTCGTAGAGCTTGCGTATCTAGCTCGCAAACGCACTTAACCAAGATTAAGCTTGAGCTTTCTCGCAGTGCAAGAGAAGCGCCTCCGGGGTGCCGTTAACTCCCCACCCACTGAGCCCAGTAACGTATTCGCTTTCAACGTTTCACGGTATCAGTCGAAGGGATATATACATCAGAGAGAGAAAGAGAGAGAGAGAGCGAGAGAGAGAGAGAGAGAGAGAGAGAGAGAGAGAGAGCGCACGCGATATCACGCGTCGCACATTTTGATGCCCTGGTAGCAAATAAGCCCTTATGTGCAGGTCAGCCCGGGATCAATCGGTGCCTCTACCCGGAGGAATAATCAAATGACTTGGGCTTAAGAAGCTGTCGACGCCGTATTATAGGTACATTATCATTGATTACATTAAACTCATTGCATACATAAAATAGCCGATGATTTCAGCAGATTTATTGTAAAAATAAAATATGCAATAAAAATCTACAAATAAAGGACCTCTTGATTCTTCTATTCAACAATCTTTTACTATTTGGTGTAGAATATTTCGTATTATAATCCTACTTTTATCATGCATTTATCGGATGTATCATTATTTCATTAGCTAGCCCTTACCATAAGGAAGCACGCATCACATATAAAAACTGGAAATACACGTACAATCCATGTACCCTATGGCTCCTATAGCTTCTTAAGCTGCTTCAATAAGGTTTTCGTAATTAGACAGTCACCTTTCGTGTTTCGGGCCGCCAGGGGTGCTTAAAGGGATTTCTCGCTTGCTGGTGAGCCAAAGTCCACGGGCAGTGGTATGAGCTCTCTGGGTCGAAAATTTGAAATTGTAATGAGCTGTAACTGGAATGGCCGAGCACTAAACACGCTCAATGGATTGTGAATAGTAAAAGGAAAGAAATTGATTTAGCTCCGCGGTTTTGAATGGTTAAGGGACAATAGAGACATGCGGCGGAATGGGCTGGGTGAGGGATAATACAATTTCGATGGAGATAGGGCTGATAAAGTTATTTGGTTTATTGAATTGCTTGCTTTTTAAGGAAAGATAATGAGTTCTAATTTCATTATTCTAATTAAACAGCGAATCGTTGTTATTAGGTACAGACGAAAAGAGTGCTTCGATTCTGGTCATCCTCTATTAGAGGAAATCATTATGCACGAAATTTGCATGAATATCTGCAAGAGCTATTAATGTTTTTCACATTATTATTCATGCTCAAACTGTATTCGTCGTAAGATTACATCAATCCAATCACGAATTTCGTCAATTTACATATTGAATTGGTGGGTGAGTAATTAAATTGATTGTCAATGTTTGTAATTAATAAATATATGATTGATCGTTACTCCACCTAAAATTAAAATATTAATCATATTGCATCAATATCAATATTAAAATTAGTTAAAAATATTACTTTCATTCGATAGTTAAAATCATTTTCTGACGTAAGGCAATAAATCACTGAAAGTTAAAGAAGAATTTAGTACGTACTATTGGGATAGCAAAATACCGACAAAGTTCAGTCGGGATATTAACTGCGCCTACTCACACGCACAGATCCAAGTGGATGTATTTCTAGCTGCAATATCTTGTACTTAACCTAGGAATATTGCCTGGTAAGTTGAAAATTGAGATTCACAGCGTTGTGATGGGAGCTTAAAAGCAGGGCTCTTCCTTTCCCTACTCCTATACTCGTCTTTACTTTATCACCTTTTGCTCTTGTAGACCTTTACCCCGTACTGCGCTCATAATATTTCACGTTTATTCAGTTTGCTTTTTGCTTTTTTTTCATTAACTATCATTATTGACTTCTATGCTTTTTCCTTAAATATAATTTTTCTAGCCATTTAATGTCTTTATGCCGTTTATTTTTCTTAAGTACCTGAAAACCCATACTACTCTACTTTTTTGTAAAAAGAAAATGGGTTAATAGTCTCGTGAACGTTCCTTTACATTCCACGAATGACAAATAAGTTTACGTTACTGAATGTTAATTGTAGTAATTCTTTCTTTTAAAATAAGATATGTTTCGTCACATAATTTGAATTGAATGGATGATGTCAATAATTATACTGGCCTGTATGATATCAGATTACTTGTTGAATTACAATAATCTAACTTTTTGTATCACTTAGCCGTATATACACTCGCCATCACCGTCCGACGTTTCAAAGATCCTTTCATCTCATCTTTTGCACTGCATCTTAACATCTTCATTACCTCAAGTGTGCAATCAGCTTAAAATCAATATTTGCCCCTCTGTCACCATTTTGCCTTTCACTGGTACTCCTAGTCTGGCATACGCATAATACGTGGATCTCGCAAGTATGGCATCAGCTGCTGCTGCTGCACGCGGGGCTTCTCTCTCTCTCTCTCAGTATGGGGAACGTGTTTGTGCACTTACTTTGACTGCTGCACTGCGGATTGTACAAGGACTATGCGCGAAGCCGCGCTAATACCAACCAGCTGCTTTAATGCCCGAAAGGACGTGCACATGCACACACACGCTAGAGGGAGCTGGCGTTACCAGTAATCGGCTGAGTTTCTCCTCTCGCGTTTATTTAGGCGAGCGCAGCCACCGTGTGGTTATTATTGAAGCGAGCTTTGCGTGACCCGGGGAAGCTTCGAGGGCTATACTCGCCCTTTCAACGATTCGGAACTTGTTCGATACTTGCGATTGGAAGCAGCGACGATGGTTCTTTAATAAGCTTCACTTTTTGCTGAGCTTACATCCTTTTGTTTTATCGATGGCTGCAGATTATATCGGTATGCTTCTTTATCGTCTAAGTAATTCATCGTGTTGAAGCTTTTTATACTCTGATTCAAATATTCTAGTGGCAGTACTTAAATCTTTGGCAATCTTTGTCGAATCAAAACAAACAAACACTATTTTTGTAAAATATATGACGATTTGACTAAGTTTTAAGAGAAATTCGTCTCCTTTCTCTATTACTTTCTACAATATGTATCATAAACTCAACAAAAGAGCCTATTCAGGCAAATTGAATTTCTCAGTTTCCGCAGCTACTGCTGCCGTGGCTTTTTCTATCCGATCATCTAAATAGCAATAGCACGACTTTTACAGGTGCATACATTCTCCTCGGAAATAAGCGAATTGCTCGGCATAATTCCAAACCAGCAAATAAAATAGGCACAAAGGAGCCATAATTGTCGCGCTCACGATCCAGCTCTCGTACCCCCCGGATGTATATTGACTCTGCGCGCGTGTGCGTAAATGCGGCGACTGCCGTCTCCCGTGAAATTGCATTGGCACTTTCTCTCTTTCCGGGGGTTGTCGCGCGTGGCTGGCGCATATAACGCGATCTTGCTCTCTGCAGCGAGGCTGTGCCACCTGGCTGTTCTCTTCTCTCTCCCTCTCTCTCTCTCCCTCTCTCTCTCTCTCTCTCTATGTGCGTAGGCGCCGACGACCTCGCGCGAATGCGTAATGGCCTACTGCATACCGAGCGAGCGAAATGAAGAGGGGCGGTGGCGAGGGAGTAAGAGGGAAGCTAGATAGAGAAAGATGGAGAGAGACGATGTGTACCGAATTCTCCACGGCTCGGCACGAGTGCGCTTGTAGTTATGCATGTAAGTGCTTACAGGTATGATGTATGGCTGGGGAAGGTGTATAAGGGGGATGCTGGCTGTTAGAGAAGCGAGAAAGTAAATGATTTTGACAGATTAAAATAAGAGGAAAGATCAAAGGAAGGTGAGGAAATAAAAAAATAGTGCGGCATGGAAATAAAGAATTCTTAAATAATGGGAAGAGAAAATCTCGCCGAATGTAAGAAATGGAGAATGTAAGGAAGAGTGAAAAGAGAACAGAAAGAGCGAGACAAGTAAGATATATGAACTAAACGATTTTTGCAGGCGTGGTATGAGTGTAAACAGACGTTTGCTTATGCATACGCGAATCTAGAAGAATATAAAAGGGAGATAAAGCTGTGGAAGGGCGTCGCCAAGCATTGTGCCAGGTATTCACTTACGTAGGCAATGCATAAAGCTCTCTAGAAATCTGCAATTTACCATCCCGATTCTTCTTACTTCCCCTGCACCAGGATGATATGCAGTGATTATTTCTCTTCCTATTCGTTTTACTCTAAATCCCGGGAGTAAAGGGGCTTATTTTCCACGCAGGATATGCTGATACCAGGATACTATGCATCGTACCGATTGTTTTCAACTGCCTTACCCCTTGAAAATTGAAATGCCAGGCTATGAGAGACTTAAGATTAAAGCTTCCTGTGATGGAGCCATAAAGCGTAACTTAAGAGGGTGTACGAAGACGTGTAATGACTTTGAGATCAGGGTATACATGAGTGCGAATTTGTGACTACATGGCAATATTATAGTATGCAAGGCTAATTTTATTGCATTTTAAAATGAAAATTTTTCGTTAATATGATTAGTATTATGATTTTTATTAAATGGAAAAGTTTATAATACATTAATAATTTCACATATTAAAAAAATTGTGTGTATATTGATAAATTGTAGCTAAAAGATTTATTGAATATTTAAAATTAGTTTTCTTTATTACTTTTAAAAGTCGTAATTGTTATTGCACAAGTTGTATTTACCTTCTGGTGAATAGTTATTGTACAACTGCATAAGTGTTATTGTACAAAGAATTAGCATTACAACAATTACATTACATTGTCTGATCAGTGTAAACAAATTGGTGAAAAAATACAACAAAAACAATTTTTGTGGTGCACAAATTTTATTACTTAATGTATTATTTGTTGTAAACTTCAAACTATAATTATGATTTTTTTTTATGTTTCAGGTGAGTTGCATAACAATCACAGTTCTTATTGAGTAAGTCGATAATCAATTATTGTCTCACTTTATCGAAAAAAAATTTAGCTGTACAATTATCTCGTAATAAGAGTAGCACCCAAAGTCTCACCTAAATGCCTTTTCCGAAGATGGATTACTCTCCTTGTATACGTTTAAAAATGCTTATAAAAGTCAAATATCGCACAACCAAATAAAAATTTTTTCATTCTATTAATCTTAACAAAAATGGCTGGCGCTCATATCGTTCAGATTCCCAGGTTCGAACTGGCATCTCTGACGCGCAATTTTAAATCCCTTTCAAAGCGCAGTCCTGATGTCCCTCGCTCGCTCGGTAATGCATACGCATTACGCCGGGGCAAGCCTCGAGCGAATCTGACATTGTAACGCGTTTGTGTCTTTTTTTTGTGTTGTTGTGCGTGTGCGTGTGCTCTCTCTCTCTCTCTCTCTCTCTCTCTCTCTCTCTCTCTCTCTCTCTCTCTCTCTCTCTCTCTCTCTCTCTCTCTCTGTCTCTCTCTCGCTCTCTCTCTCTCTCTCTCGACTTTCTTCCTGACGCGGCATGCAAATTCGCCGAAAATATGAGGTTATTAAAGCCGATGCTCCATTCCGCTGATTATGCTGAGAGAGGGGGGGGCGAGAGAGAGAGAGCACATGCAGAGCTTTTAGCTGGATTTTCGAAATCGAGAAGATCGGATGTGGACCCCTCTTTGGTAAGGTCGGCCGTAATTACCATAATATTTGCATTTTAAATATAGCCATTGAGCATATTTGCACCTGCGTGTGCGTAAGTAAGGTGTGTGAATAAACTGAGTAATTTTTTACTATTTTTTTGTTGTTATATTTTCTGTTAAAATGAACGTTTTATGGAAGATTTTATGTGGTACCATTAGTATCTCTTGATGGCTTAAAAGAATAATGGTAAATTAAAGTTACACTTACTTTTCGGTAAACTTGGACAAACTTGGACAAATGTATGTAATATTTGATACTAACTAAAAAATAAATTTTCACGCCACTTTCACGCCCCCAATTCAATCTCTCTTCCTTTTATTTCAAAAACCAAATCCTTTAATCCACAAAACCTATCAAGCAAACACTGCAATAAAAGTGCAAAACATCCATTACCGCCTGTCTGCAAAATAACCGCCAAACCAAAAGTCAAATCATCAAAAATTCACCTACCCAAACACAGCTTTTAACCCAGAGATTCGTTGCAACTATACAAACCCGTCAGTGAGCGTTAGAGCCGAGCGCGATCGAACGAGCGAGGCGGCGCGCAGTTCGGCCGCGACGATTCACTGGGCCCAGGTGCGCGTGAGAATCTGACGGGTCGAATCGGCACTTTGAATCGAAGCGGAATTCGCCGGAGTAGTAGCAGCAGCAACTCTGCAATTAGGCGATATTTACACGCGCGGGGAGCGCTTGACCCGGCAGCCAATCAAAGCGCGCGCGCGCTCTTTAAATAAGCGGGCTGCCTCGCCAAGTCGTCGGCGAATCGAGACCGAAATTTCACCGTCATGGCAAACACGCCTTCTATGCGTGTGTACCAGCTACTGCAGGAACACACAGCCGGTTTTCTCTTTCCGAAGGCCTAATTTGCGCCATCTGACCGTGAAATTGCGCGTCTCTGATGGGGAATACGGGAAAAGAATCGCTGGTGCTTTGAAGTTCCTTTTGTGAGCTCCCGACGCGGGGTTGCAGTATTGATCTTTTGGTTTGATCTTGTAGGCAAAAGCTGATGGCGAGGATATCAATTTATATAGGCAGTTTGGTGAATCGTTGGATGTTGTATTTATTTTGGGCTTATTGGTATATTTACTTATAAAATATCTATGACCGAGTTTTTGGCCAGAATAATTGGGATTTCTATTGGCTGCCTCGAATTTGTTCGCATTGATTTTGTTTATCGTTGAAATTTGAGGTTTGTTGATACGCAGGCGTACGTGAAGTTCTAGTATTTACGTAAATACAGTCCACAAATATTTTTATATACAAAAAACTTGATATTTTTCAATCAATTCAACCCGTGTTTAAAAAATTTGGGTTTCTATCAATAAAATTCTTGAAACAATTATTTACTTGCTTGAAATGAGTTTAAAATTAATTAGCATCTACAAAAATACCACAATAGAAATTTAACGTGAAAAGATAAGTCCTCGAGTCCACCTTCTATTTTCTAATAATCTCCAAGGAAATTCACTGCTCCCTCTCTGCATACAGTCTGGCCCCAACCCCGCTTGGACTCGACGGACGTATTCGCGGAATGCGTCGAGTCCGCCGCCAGGGAGCGGATGGAGAGAGAAAAAACCGCGGGAAATTCCTTTGGAAAAAAAAGCTCAGCAAAAAGAGCTTGCGGGGCGAGCGGCGGGGGACTCGCTCGTCTCTCCTGCGTCTCGAGGATGCCCCCAAAGCGCACAGTCATTTCTCACCGGATAATTTAATATCGCGTCGCCGCCGCCGCGACGTTTCCCTCCCGCTCGTCCCTTATCCGCGATGCGCGACCAGACTTTTCGTCGGGCCTCTGCACCGCGTAATCACATTCTTTCCCGGCGCGCCGTCGCCGCGTGAAAAATAAGAATTGAAAAAAAGTCGTCACGGCGCGCTGGAATTTTGAGATTGTTTTCCGCGCGGAAGAGCGCGCATTGTTTCTTAAATTATGATGGCTGTTGTTGTTGCCGTCGTCTTGGAATATCGTTGTTAATTTGTTGCTTTTGCTGTTGTGCTTGCTTTCGCTGGTTGAGACTAATGAACGCTGATAAGATCGTACTGTTAATATACATTGTTTGTTGCTGCGAAATATTTCGAAAAT
>JAPYZA010012868.1:0-11093 GCA_030522685.1 Eupelmus azureus | reverse complement strand
GAAACTTTTTCCTCAACACGTCAGTCCCATACAAAAACATAACGGTATCACATAATAAGATTCCTTCTGCGTTCCTCACTCCCCAAGCCCATAACCCACGTCTCCTTAAAACCTCGCTTCCCACAAAACCGCGATCACTGCGCGACAAACTCATCTTCTCCGTTACTCAATCGCAAAACGTTCGCAATTTACGCGTGAAAAGCCATTACCCAAGCGCGCCGCAACCTAAACCATACAGCAACCCTTTTACTTTTCTCTCACAAGGAACTCACCTTCTTTTATTTAGCTTTTTACTCCCGTCCGTAAAACTGGATTGAGATTCACTTTCTGCGAGTATGGTCAGAGTCTGCAACGAGTGGCCGCACCTGCAGCACGAGCCTCACGAGTGCTCGCAGCTAACTAAAGACGCGGACGTGAGGAGTGGATGAACTTGGCTCAAGAGTAGATCCCCACTTTCGTCCTGCGCGCGCTTCTACTAGGTATATAGCTCCCACTTTCAGCGTCCCTTTTTTTTCCTCTCATTTGCGTGGTGTACACAGCGAGAGTGTGTATGTTTTATTCGCAAGTCTGGCTTATACGCGGGGAGATCTGGTATTTGTAAGAGTTAGGCCGAGGGGATCGGTTTTGCTTTAAAAGAGGATTTTAATGCGCGCGTAATAGGTATATGAGTGCCTGGAGGATTGCGCTAATGAGGCGGTCTGTTCCGTTATTTGGATGGCTGCTACGATGGTGATGTGTTTGACTGGATGGCATTGTTGGATTTAGGTTTAGGTATATAGGTAATGAGGGGCGGGCGATTAGGCGGATAATTTAGTATGAGTAAACTGCAGTTTGATATTTATACTTTCGTGAAGTGTATAGCACAAATATGATGGTTACAGTACGAAAAATAATCGCTGTTAATTCTTTGACATTTAATAAATTTATTTTTAATAAAATGTGATTAATATTGAATACTTTGTTTAATAAACTTGAATACTTTATTTAGTTAATTTATTCTTATTCATGTAAATATGAAAAACGTATAAAATTCCGAAGCTCGGCATCGCACAAATAACCGATTGCTGATATGTGAAAGGTTCATCGATTTATATAATATACAAGCTTTTCGAAAATATTAATTATAAATAGTAGTTCAATAAAATAGTTTTTAAAATGATAAATGTATTTATTTATTTATTATGTTAAAATATAATTTATTTGAAGAACTCGGGATATGGACATTTTAAGTGTTATTTTAAGAAAAATTGATTGTAACATTTTATGAGTACGTGTTTCTATTCTTTTGCTCGCTTGAAAAAGCGATGATCTTAAGAGTCAATAAAATTTTGAATGATTAACTGTTAAAAATAAAAATAATATTTAAATGTTATAAATTTGAAAAAATGAATTTCCATATTAAGTTTTAAGATGAATGTAAATCGTACAATAATATTTATTGTTTCTCTTAATCAATAGGTATAAATATCCGTTTTCAATAGGGGAGAGCGGGGCTAGTTGATACACAATTAACATTTTTATTTTATTAACATCTTCCTAAATTATATTTGTGTATGCAAATCATTATATATTAATAATGCTATGACTTACCTATAGAATATCAAATATTACCAAATACTAGTATTAAACAGTTAATTATTTATAATTGAACTTCTAACTCAGCGTGTCGACTAGCCCCGCTCTTCCCTACTGTCAAAATTTTAAATGTTTTGATTTTATTTTAAAATTTAAATTATAATTATCAAAATATAATTATATTTTAATAGATCGATGAAATAAAAAATAAAAAGTATATATTAGAGTAAATTAATTAATAGTAAAATAAAAAAATATAATATATAAATAAGTATTACAATTTTTAATCTTTTTGGCGTTAACTTCAAATAGTTATATAAAGAAATAAATACTGATATCAACAATTTTTGGAAATATTTGGAAAGGTCGAAATCCAGAGTAATGTACGAATTTTAAAAGAAGTATTACTTAAAATTTATAAATGAAGAGAAAAAAGTTCTTAAGAAATATTTTCTAATTTCAAAGTTTTTAAACAAATTTTAACTTTTTATTTATTAAGGCCAGTATATTCGGCAAAACATAATACATATATTTATAACAAAATATTATTTTGTAAACAGCTGTTCTTTTAGAAGTAATCTTATACATTCAACACTTATGTACAATCTAAAGGAAGAGACTATATATGTATATGAAACATTTACGCGAACTCGCCACAGCACATCTTGAATTTAACTGTTACGTTTCCCCATACGCTTCATGCTCCACGCTGCGAAAGATCCATCAGCTGGCTCAGTTTCTGTAATTTTCTCATAATTTTTTAACTGACCTGAATGATTACCTCCGATCCTCGCTTGCTCTATATTTTTATCTATTCCAGTAAGCATTTCCAGATCTGTTCTCTTCATTCTTTCTTCAGGCTGGATTACCTGTATTTTCTTCGCCATTTTTCGACTGTCCTCCGCAGCTTTTTCAGCTGCGGCTCGTAGCTCCTGAGGATTTTTTGCCTTAGTGTTACTTCCTTCAGTCCTTTTTGCAGTTTGCCTGTACTTAGCTGGACCTTTCTTTTTATTAGGTACATATTTGAGTAATTCATGTATATTGTTATCTTCAAGAAACTTCTTAACGTCAAAATTGTTTATATCTTCCAATAATTCTTCATAGGTTTTTGGTTGTTCTGCCATTATTATTTTTTTAATTAATTAAACTGGTTTGAACGGATAAGTTTGATAGCATTAATATTCTTCAGAGCGCAAAAGAGCGAACATTGAAAAAACACTCCTGTACGAAAAAAAAACTCGTCAGGTTCGATAAAAGAAATTAATTTTTCTGTATAGATATGTTCATTTGCTACCATACATACAAGACAAATCTTTGATTTATTTTTCACTTACTAATTCTGAAAAAATATTGAAACAAAGAAAAAGCCCCGGTAAAAAGCTATATTAAGCTCACGGAAAATCCACCTGACGTGGAAGTTTGTCTCCAAGCGGTAAGTAGAAATAACGCGAATGCGATCTTTTTGGCGTTTTGAATCAGGTCACATAACCACGTATGCTTTGTGCATATTTCGGACAAAAAATAGTCGGCAATTATTTCATGGGCGTGTTCTGAATTTTGAATCTAGACTACTGAATCCGTTCAAAAACTCCCAACATTTCAATTCATTTCGAAAAGTTCCAAAAACTGCACTCAAACAATCTGATAAAACTATTACAGTAAATACATTATATAAAGTAAATTTGAGCATTTTTTTATAATAGGTCTCAGTACAACCCACATTGAGAGAAAAAAGGTGAAAAAATTACTATTTTCAATCGTAACAATTTGTAACAATTATTACGCGCTATTTTCTTAGTGAGAATTGCAAATATTGTCACTGGAAGAGTTATAATTTTGCATGAGAATTTTTACTAAGTTGACTGGTAAAATTGTACCTTATTTTACAGCGCTTAAAACTCAAACTTCTTGATTTTTTATGCAAATTTGATGATAAAAATGAGTTTTGCGTCAGATTTATAATATATAACGTAATTATTATAGCAAGCTAAACAAATATATAATACAAAGTACAAACAATACATAAAATCAAAAAAATTAAAAATAATTTTGTTTGCTATACCCTGAAATTTTAACCAGTCTACATAGTAAATTTCGTTTCGTGGAAATTCGACGAAAAGGGATTATGGTGTCCTTTGATGTTTTACTATTTTCGATGTTAAAATCTGCAATTTTCTAACTAGCAATATTTACAAAATGTCAATCATATCTCAAGAGTTACGATAAACAATGGTATGATATGACTTTGGTTTATCCACCTGCAGCCTATTTGGCCAGGCAAGTGACTCGTAACGTTGTAGGTATATGTTTTGGGTGTTTATGTCACATTCCGTAAGCTTAAACACCGGAAACATACTCATGTTACCTACTAGACTGTTCATAAACAATAGCAATTTTTCCCATAATTTTTCTCTCTGTGCATAGTTACGATAAAGAAGCAGAAAGGAAAAACGATTTTTAAAGATTTAAAAAAAATTCACAGTGTAAATTCAACTAACACGGGAGTGTATTGCTGGTCGCCACGCGTTAATTAAAATAACACGCAATGCACAACAGTGCCTCTTAGAGGTCTCTGGTGCTATATGCTCTCGCATTGACGCGTAAAGTTTATAAGAAAGCGATATCAAGCGACGTCACTACTGTAAGTAGATATAGGCATTGTGACTATGCGGAAAGACTGGGTGTGATCCTATAATTCGAGAAATCGCCAAAACTCACCAAATATTTGTGGTACAGTGATGAAAAACTTTGATGTTTAATTTGAAACATTTCGATGTCGAGATTAGAGTTATTTCTCCGTGCCAAAGATTTATGGCACTCTGGACATGCTCTACCCAATCATCGGCGACACTGTGTACTTAAACTGGACGCTTTCTAAGATTTAAATTAATAGAATGAAAATTGCGCGCGTGAAAAGGATATTCGTTTATTTTTCTAATATATAAAATACTTTTAGTCGTATAAAAATAATTGAGAAAACGTACTGAAAAAATAGTTGTTGAAATTATTTTTTTCACCATACCCTGGCTGAAAGTACCACTTTCGCTCCCGGCTCAAAATCACGAAAGTGGTATTTTCGGCCCGGATATAATAAAAGAAACTATTCTTTATACGTATTACACCTATGTAATATGTTACCGCAATTATTATATCAAATTCTGACGAATTTCTAATAAATGAAAAAGTTCTGCGATTGACTTTGTAGATGCCTGAGGGTCTCTGAATATTTTTGATTACGATTAATTAAATAAAAAATAAAAAATATTTATAAAAATCAATTTTTATAAATATTTAAGCGGAATAAAAAAGTGTTGAAACTAGCCTGGAATATCCCTCGTAAAAATTTAGAGAACAATAATCTTTCAAACAAGAGAAGATCACAATCGACGCTCACATTTTCTTCAACACAAAACCGTCTTACAAACTCATAACCCATCACAACCACATTACACCGCAATAATGTAACACTACATCTCTACTCAAAAAAGCAAAATTTTCGCGCCTCGCCATATCGTGCTGCCCTCTAACGCTAGTTCTACAACTACCCTGACGTAACTACCTTGTGTTACTGGTGTCTATTTACCGCGAATTTTATACTCCCATAACAAGGTTTCATATAACGTATACCGGCACGCTCTGATTGGACGATCGAGCCGCTATTGTGTATTACGCGTGTTTTGAGCGCGGGCACCGCGAGACAAGTCCCAACAAGTTGGCGGGAATTAGAGGAGCAAACGAGAGCACACAGAGACACGGCGAGAGTGAAAAAATTTTCTATATATAAGTTTGATAAGATCGCAAGCAGTACTGCGAGTAATCGGCTGGTAACGGCTGTGGATTCTCATTTTGCATAAGGATTCGTGAGGACCAAGCGGCGACATGATTCCACAACTGACGGAGGGTGCCTTAGACGTAAGTGTCCTTTGTGTTTGGTTAAGGCTGGGGTTTCTTTGTGTGGATTTTCGTGGGTGTATATGGCTTCAATTATGCATTGATTTTTCGAAATTTCAGAGGATCATGAATGGAGAGGAGGTCGAGGAGCCGATTCTCCAGATACTGGTAAGTTGATTGTTTGTTGTTGGTTTTGGTAATGTATAAATTTTTCACGTGTTTGGATGCTTGTATTTTGTGGTTTATTGTTACAGGGGCACAAGAAACTTGCCAGCTCGTCAAGCGGTGAAAGGTACAGACTATTGGTGTCAGATGGTGTCAAGTCTAACTCCTTCACTATGCTGGCAACCCAGCTGAACGAACTCGTCACAAACAATACTTTGTCGGAGCACTCCATTGTCAAGATCATCCGTTTTGCCATTAGTATGGTGAACAATGGTGGAGCTCAAAGGTGTGTAATTATATGAATTCAATCTATTTTAATCTTAAAAATATGAGCTATTACGCAATTGAATGTAATATTCATAGTGTTACTAAATGTTACTAAATAGAGTATTATAATTCTAGTATACTTTCTTCCTCATGTCATAATATAATTTATTTAACTAAAAAGTATTTTGCTTTTATATTTGATAATACATTTGCAAAAACAAATCTTTAATAAAATTTAAATGTTTTTTAATTTACGAATTTGCAATAATTATTAACTTAGGAAACAAATGCAATAAATCTTAAAATGTTATTTTGTTTAGACGTGTAATGGTGATTCTTAACATCGAAGTACTGGTTCCTGGTGAGGAGGTTGGAAGAGTTTTGGGTTCTGTAAATGCAGATAATGCAAAAAAAGAAGAAGCATCAGGAGCTGGTACTGCAAATGGTACAGCCAATAATACAGCAAGACCTGCTGGTATGAATCAACAAGTAGCAGCACCAAAACCAGCAGCTCGACCTAGTAAGAAAAATAATTCCAGATTTTAAAAACTAATTTATTAAACAATTTAACATTTATTTTTGTTTTATAAATAAACTAGCAGCAAGTCATCTCAATGAATCAATAAATGGAGGTGGTGTGAGTACAACTCCAATTGCTGCTTTGAGTCCTTACCAAAACAGGCAAGTTTTATAATTGTTTAAACAGTATATGTATATTACAAAGGTAGTAATTATAAATGTAACATAAATAATCAAAAAATCTGTTTAGGTGGGTTATCAAAGCTCGTGTGACAAATAAATCACCCATCAGAACATGGTCTAACTCACGAGGTGAAGGCAAGCTGTTTAGTATGGATTTACTTGATGAAAGTGGTGAAATTAGATGTACAGCTTTTCGTGACGCGTGTGACAAGTTTTATGATATGATAGAGGTACATGAAATAATTTTTATAACTAGATTTTTTTATTTATAATTTGAGTATACTCTAATCATAATTTTTATTACAGATAGGCAAAGTTTACTACATATCTCGTTGTCAGTTAAAACCAGCAAATAAACAATTTAACAATTTAAAAAACGATTATGAAATGACATTTACAAATGATACCGATGTAGCAATATGTAATGACGAAATTGAGGAGATACCAACTTTACAATTCAATTTTGTACCAATTAGTACTATTGAACATAAAGCAAAGGATGAATTATTAGGTAATATTGCATCATATATGCCTTTACTTTATAGTCAATACTTTAATCTAATTGAAATTAAAATCATTTTTACAGATATCATGGGAATTGTTAAAACATGTAGTGATGTACAAACACTAACAGCCAGAACTACTGGTCGGGAACTTAAGAAAAGAGATATTGGTATTGTAGATGAAAATAATGATTTGGTAGGTTTAAGTTATTTTTTACTGAAATTATATGAAAATTTTGTTTTTAATTTGAACTTACTTTATAGGTTACTGTAACACTGTGGGGAACTCAAGCAGTAGATTTTGATGGTTCCACAAATCCTGTGGTAGCTATTAAAGGAGCAAAAATTGGTGAATTCAATGGAGGAAAGAACCTTTCTTTGGTTGCTTCATCAATGTTACAAATTGATCCAGATCTTCCTCAAGCTCACAAGTAAATAATCTTTGAATTCATAATGTCTTGAAAAAATTAATGATGTCTTGTAAAATAATATTGTGTTTTAACAACAATTTCGTATTTTTTATAGATTGCGAGGATGGTTCAGAACAGTTGGGGCAACAGAAGAATCTCGTTCTTTATCTAAGACACTTGGTGGTGGTGGAGGTATGAATGGACCTTGGGCTACGTTTAAAGAGGCTGAAGAACAAAGATTTGGACATCCAGATATGCCAAATATATTTATTACTAAAGCAACGGTCAATCTTATCAGAGCTGAAAACGCTCTGTACAAAGCTTGTCCATCAGAGGGTTGCAAAAAGAAAGTTATTGATCAGAATAATGGAATGTATAAATGTGAGAAATGTCAAAGAGATTATCCCAATTTCATGTATCGTTTGTTAGCAAGTGTAAGTAAAACATCTTACATTTAAAACTCTAATTTAAGTTTAAAATTAAAATATAATTAATGCATATTATTAATTTTATAGAGCAATTTGGTAGATTGGACTGGAAATCAATGGGCGACAGCTTTTACTGATGAAGCAGAAGTTTTACTAAATACAACAGCTCAAGAGTTAGGTGAATTAAAAGAAAGAGACAATGATGCATACTTGGAGAAAATTGGATCTGCTGCATTCAAATCTTATATTTTTAAATTACGCCTCAGATTAGAAAATTTCAATGTATGTATAAATTGAAGTAATCAGATTAATTTTTGTTCAGTGCATAATTAAATATAAATTTTTTATTACAGGATGAAAACAGATTGAAAGCAACAATAGCATCAATTCAACCAATAAACTATAAAGTTTATACTGACCATCTAATGAGCAAGATCAAAGAGTTGGCTGGCATGAAAAATTAAATTTTATATATTTTTCGTATGTTAGTGTCTAAGATACATTCAATTTTTTTTAATGTATTCGTTGTTAAAAAGGTATTGGTGATTCTTGATTTTAAAGCTACTGTAAATCGCTAATATTTTTTTCTCATTTCTAAAAGACTCAGCTGGCTGGTTTTCCAATCATTATTATAGTATTATATTTTTTATAAAATCAAAAATCATTGAAAAGAAATTTTGTGAGTAAATTAATATCAATTTTTTTCTGGAAATTGTTATAATTTTTTAATTCAGCAAATTGGTCTACAATGAAAACTCGCAAAATTTCAATTTGGAGCTTCATTTGACTTCAAAGAATTTGTTAATACAAAAAGCTAATCAACAGCTGAAGTGTAAAATCTGTGAAATTGTGATTGTTCCATGTACATGTAAAAAAACTCGTTCAACATTTTCTTATATTATAAGCAATAGCACGGAAATAAAATTATTTAAGTTATTTTATAAATTAAAAAATATGTTAAGTTATTGTCTTTATATTAAATAAAACAAATTTTTGTATTTATAAAAATAATTGAGATTTTAGTTTTTTTTAATACCTAAAATAAATTACAATAATAAATTAAGAAATTTTTATTAGAGTTTGTATTTGCATGGAAATTAAAAAAATTAAAAATTAAATTTAAATACTGCACCTACTTAATATTAAATTTTATGTTTTAAAATGACTAAAAAATAAAACATGGGTATACTATAAGTTCAAGTCTTTTAACAGATCTGTCAAACTTCTACTTATAGATATATACCCCCTCCTCTTATATCTTTGCTCACGTTTTGTATATGTTGATCAATATATACCTACAGAGGAAACTTCTGTCAACAATGATCTGTTGTATAGTTTTAAAACTAGATTATTTTTTATAATCTATTTACTATTAAATGCATAAAATGTCTATGCAAGATCAAAGTAGTCATAAGAGTACAGATGGAAATGATTTTCTTTCAAGATATCATCTGATATCCAATAAACTCAAAAAGTAAGGTTATATTCAAAGATTCCAAAAATTACTTTACAAATAAATATTAAATTTACATTTACTTTATTTACAGGCGATTTTTACGGAAACCTAATGTTTCAGAAGCATCAGATCAATTTGGTAATTAATAAATAAATTATTTAAAAAATTTGAAATGTACCAAAAATATATTGCATAATTTGTAAAAAAAAAAATAGTTTATTTTACTTTAATATTTAATGAAATATGACATATTATAATCAATATAATCAATAAATATGTTTTATTTATTTTTTATACACCAACAGAAGCATTAGCAATCAACTGCGAGCAGAAAGAACTTCATCAGTATGCAGGTTGGTGTTGGCTAGCAGCAGCAAGATGTCAAGGAACTGTAGGAAACCACATCCTTGAAATAAATTTACTGACAAAAGCAGGACGTCAGTTCTTGATTTCTGATAAAAAGAATAATGATATTGGATGTCTCTCAATAAGTCAGGAAGACTTGCAAGCTGCAATAAATGCATTTAATCATGCCATTACAAGATGTGATAATCAAGAAGGTTTTGGAGTTATGTCAGCAGGTTTAGCCATGGAACTGGCTATGGCACTTGGTGCTAATTCGGAAGGAATTGAATATTTGCATAAGGCTATCAATACGCATCCAACTATTCAAGCAATAAATATGCTTGTTTCTTGTTATATAAAACAAAGTAATATAGTAATTTTAATATACATAAAGAAGAAAAATATTAGCAAATGTATAATTATTTAACTTATTTTGGTAGGTGACTACGTATCGGCACTGCAAGTTCTTACTGAATTAGTAGAAATGATCGAAAATCATGTAGGTTCCAGAGTAATAGGTAATTATAGAAACATCTTACACAGGTGTGAAATTAGCAGAGTATTATTACTCTTAATACTTCGACCCACTCCACAAAGACTAGCAGCCTCTCTTGCGCAAGTATTAGAAAAGTATGCTTGGGCAGAGGACACTCCCATTGCTGGTATGCTAAACAAAATAGTGTTATATTAATTGAAAAAGAAAATTATTATTTTAATTGACTAATTAATTATTTTACAGTACCTAATATGACTGAGGATGAAATGTTACTGCTCCAATCTCTAGTGCTTGCTTGTCAGTCTAGAGATTATCAAGCTTTGTTGGAGCTGGAAAGTGAACTGTGGCCATTCTTTGACACAGAACAAAAAGAGCTTCTTCGAAAACTCATTCAAACATTTAGCAAGGAGTAAAAATTCTTTGCATGAAAACCCAAAGATTTTATCGACTTTTAATGATGAACTGCTGTTAAAGAATTCATATTTTATAGTATTAACAAAAAAAAATGTATAAACATTCCAAATGTAAAAACTGACAATGTAAATAAAATCCAATAATTTATTAAACGCTTGATTATTTTAATCAACAATTCTTACTAACTACATTTATAAAAAATATTACAAAATAGCATTCACCCCGCAAAAGATTATCCATCCGACACTGCGTAAAAACAGTCCCCGACATGACCGGCAGCGCGCGGGAAATTCAAAAGTCCGGCAACCCCATCGACCTCCCGCGCGATGGCTCTGCGCGAACCCCCTCGCAAGAATCTCAACAACCGCGCTTACTACTAACCGATCCCTCTCCTAGAAAGAGCGAGACGGAGAAAAGAAGAAGAAGAGGGAAGAGAGAGAG